>JAWRVZ010000066.1:1541843-1616843 GCA_037043235.1 Rhodeus uyekii
TACATGTGTTTTTAAATGCTCGCTGTTTTTTGAGTAACTCCAGACTCTGTGATACTTTGTCTTAATTTGTTGAATAAAACGCAGAATTCTGAGGTCGAGTTTCTTTTTGCGGTGTTTATACTTCAAACAATTGTTTTTCTTTTCGATTGCCCTTTGCTCTCTCTGTTCACTGTAATATCATTTGATCCATCTTGTTAACTTTCAGTGTTAAATGAGACTTTCTACCTTCCACTCACATTGGCGCGATAATGCTGTCCGTGTCCCGCAGAAGTCTCTGCATCCGTGCTTAGGGTCACACACACTTGATCACCACGCACACACTTCTGCTCACTAAACTAACGCAATCTCATGATTTTGATCTGAACACATTCAGTCTCCAATAGCAAATTCTGCAGACAAACGGGGAGACTCTGACACAATAGGAAGGGAGAGAGACGATCAAAGGTAGTTCTAAACATTCTTATTTTTATTCTTTTCCAGGTGCACATATCTAAGACCATGCGTTTATACAGCACTCGTAGCTCAGAGGTCACGGCATTCTTGGTATTTGTCGGTCATTTGTGTGCTGATATCATTCCCTGTTCTAGGTACGAACTCTCTTTGTCAGCGGGCTGCCTGTCGACATCAAACCACGTGAGCTTTACCTGCTGTTCAGACCCTTCAAGGTAAGAGATGTCAATCTGAGGGGGGGGGGGGTCCTGCAAGTGTCCCTTTTCTCAATTAATTATGAATTTCTTTGATCAAACAGGGATATGAAGGCTCTCTCATAAAACTGACCTCAAAACAGGTAAAGTTGAAACCATTATTTCCCTCCAATGAGGTGTAAATTGAATAACAAAAATAAGTGATGCATCTATTATATTAAATTGTCTAAATATTTCCTACCCAATAATTCTGACTTGGAAATGTATACCCCAAAATCATACATTTTAATGTTTTTTTTATTAATACACACTAAATTTAGCATTCTAAAGCTTATCCCCTAAATTTCAAAACTATTGGTTTCAGAATATGTACTTTATCTGTGTTATGTGCTAGTTGCAAAAAGCAGTCATTTACATTTTTACTAAAATAAATTTGGTTGCTGTCAACTTTCACTGAAAAACTGTAAGCAGCTTCGCTAAATGACTGCATTTATTAAATTTGGGGTTATTCCTCCATGTATACTGTTATTTTAAAAGACCATAATTTTTTATTTTTGCAGATTTGTGTAAAGTGGTCACAAAGGAAAAGACTTATCATAACTACAAAGATAATTTTGATAGTTTAAGAATATTATGCAAATCTCCAGGCCATGTGGATGTGATATCACAAGCAGCAGTCAAGATATTTAAGAGAATCAGTCAGTTGACGCAAGTTCACCATTTTGCTAATTTCAATGGCAAGCCTTGTCTGCCCAACCAAATATTTTTATTTTTTTTATTGGGTTTAAGTCCCATTTTAATATTTATTTGACATGGTCACAAATATTGTAAACCATAGTTGACAGGCAATTAAGAGAAACCTTGACAATGGTTTATTGGAGATAAAATGGACAAATTATGAAGACATTATTTACCAAAATGTCAACTTCATTTGGAAGATATTTTGAGGAGGGGTTTGTTTGGCAACATTGAGACAATTTTTGCTTGTTTACATATAGTGAATTTTCAAATAATTAATTTAATTCCATCTAGTTTAAGTTAATTCAAAATTTAAGGTATTTGGTAGAAATTCTATATAGCTAATCTTGACTAACACATTTTAAAAGTGTTATTATTTTGAACTCAAGACCCACTCGCTTCACGAAAATGGACCTTGAAAAAAAACTAAGGGACAAAGGCAAGCTGAAAATTGGGTGTATAAAATATTGGGGTGAAATTATTTTTGTAATTACGTTACTTCTGTATTTTTGTATGAAACTTCTTCCCAACAATGAGTTTAAGTGTCTTATTTAAATGATTACGCTTTATTACAAAAAAGTAACTGAGGCAGGTGAAATACAATGACTGAAAGTGTAAATTCTTCACATTTTCTACTTCATCTGTGTTGATTTGGAGAATGAAATTGTCTGTCCATCTGACGTGTCTTTCCGTTCTCTAGCCTGTGGGGTTTGTCACGTTTGACAGCCGGTCTGGAGCCGAAGCGGCCAAGAATGCATTGAATGTAAGTAGTCATTGGTCCGTCAGTAAGCTGAAGCGATGGCGACGTTTTAATTATTTATTAGACTATCTGTGCTTTGTCCTCCAAACTTCGTTTTTAAAAGTCTCAGACTAAAAGACTCAGATGCTGCTCTGTCTCTACGGGGGGAGTTTCACTCGCCTGCACCTTTTGGTCCCTAAGAAAAGTTCCATGACGTCAAGCGTTTCCGGCTGGAGGTTCAATGCTCTGGGAATCTGTGCACTTGTGCTGCAGAGGGATGTTATGTTATATTGGGTGTCAAAACACTGTCCTGCAGAGTTTAGCCCAAACTTTACCTCATCCCACCTGCCTTAAATATTGTAGCATGTCTTTTAAGAGCTTGATTAGATGCGTTTAATTGGAGTTGAACTCTGCAGGAGCTGGATTGAATGTCGAATAATTTCTGCCAAACCTGATTGAGTAATTATACAATGCTTGGTCAACGCTTATCTCTTTTCAGGGCATCCGCTTCGACCCAGAGAGTCCTCAAACGCTGCGCCTGGAGTTTGCGAAAGCCAACACAAAGATGGCGAAGAGTAAACTGATGGCCACGCCAAACCCGTCCAACCTGCACCCGGCTCTGGGTGCGCATTTCATCGCCCGAGACCCATGTGAGTAAACCCGGTGCTTAAGCCCTGCTGGCATATAATGTGCTGTTGATTCACTGGCAAATGTCTGATTCAGATGGCATTTGAGTGCTATTATTAGTCCCTTTAACTATCAATAGGTTTATTTATGCTTGTCACTGCTTTTATAGAGCCTATGGACTAAAAAATGGTGTTAAATATTACAACTTGGCTAACTTAACTTCTAGTCAAATAGAAAGCAGTTATTCCCATGACGTCAAAGCGAAGTTAACCATCAGAGATCACTCTAATATGCTTAAACGTAATCTTTTGTAACGTCTTTGTCACTTTAATTGATGTGTCCTTTAAAAGGTTTTTGAATGCTAGTGAGTATTTTGGGTGCTGTAACGCAGGGGTGACCAATGCGGCAATCGCGATCTACCGGTTGATCGCAAAAATAGTGTTGTGACTGGATCGCATGGAATTAAAGTAAACGTCAGCCCATCATCCGTCCTCACTATGAAATTTGTAGTCTGACATCTGACCTTTTCTGACAGGTGGTTCACCGCATGCATACAGTGCTGCGAAACTTGCAAGCTAGTGAGAACCTCCAGTTTATTTCTTTCATACTGAAGGGTATAAAATTAAGTGGGGGAGCTTTACAAAGTAAGAAGTCAAAAAACGTACCACTTCCATACGGTTTGCCTCATGTCAGTCTGTCATCGCTATCCCATAGAAGAAAATGTGGAGCGGCATTTTCAGACGGTTCGTAACTACGACACTGACTTCCGTCTGAGAAGGGTGAAGGAACTATAATCTGTCATTTTTGTGCATTGTTTTTCGTTGTATTGTGCAATATAAAGATTGTGCTAAAGAATTCTCAATATATTCATAAATGTGTTTTTATAGTAGGTAGATCATATTGACTTTGTCATTAAAGTAGCTCAAGTCCAAAAAAGTGTGGGCACTCCTGCTGCATCGCGTCTGGTCCCGTATGTGACGTTAGATGCGTGTGATTCTGTAGATGACCTGACGGGGGCAGCACTGATCCCTGCGTCTCCTGAGGCGTGGGCTCCGTATCCTCTCTACACCACTGAACTGACCCCAGGCCTGCCTCACGCCGCCTTCACCTACCCCGCCGCTGCTGCCGCCGCTGCCGCCCTACACGCCCAGGTGAGGGACCAACCGGTGTGTTTCCCCTTTTCTTTGACTATCACGGTCTCTCTCTCTGCTTTGGGGGGGGGGGGGGGGGGGTTCTGTTCAATGTGACATTGCCAACAATTAAGTCTCTGATCGCCATGCGTTGTAACTCAAACACAAACCGGGGTTTAGTTCCATGTGCTTTTCTTCTACTTCTAAATGTAGAGTTTGTGTGACAAGTATTGGGATTCATCCAGATAAATTGAGATCTTCTGCAGATCATTTTTCTTCCATTTGAAGGATTTTAAGTGGTCATGAACTGAGAAATGAGAATTCCTTCGGTCTTCCGACACAAGAGGTCATTGTACTATTTAAAAACATCCTGTATGTTTCAGAACTCAACTTGTTGGTCTATAAACTGCATTTTGAAGCCAGTTTGCCTTTTCTTTTTTCTGAGTTGATCATTTTGTTGCAAATCATGAACATGAGTGCACCTCAGAAAATATTATAATAACTTGAATGCAAGTTTTTTTATATTAGTTATAGAATATTAATTTATACTAGTTTGTGTGTCCTTTGTATAAAGGATTCTGGGTAAAGCCAGTTTTGTAATTTTACTTTGTAAATATTTCCATTTTCAAAAATATTTCTTTGTAGATGTTTGATTTTTAAATGTAAAAAATGTCCTTTTCCATTTGAGTCAGAGCGCTATTCCACACACTAGCTTTGTTGTACAGTATAATGCGCACTCAAATGCGTTTCATCCACTGTACACTGCAGTAAAATTAACATGCGTTTCAAAACATTAGCCGCCTGATTCCATCTGCTAACCTTTCCCGTCTCTCGGTCACATGACGGAGCAAAACCAGAGGTGGTGTCGGAGGTCCTCTCTGAACATGGCAAGTCTGATTACCCAGAATCCCTCAGAACGGCATTCCTTGGCCTGCTAGTGTTGCTAAGAGATGACATCAGAGAAAAGCTGTTTTTAATTGCATCTCAGGTTGGATTATGACTTGGTCTCTGAGTGAATCTGAGGTGCAGATTAAAGTCGTGCCAAAAAAACCTTTTATGATCATTAAAAGCGGCACATGTGAAAACTCTCCCCACAAACACTCCTCTTGAAGTTCATGCGTTTCACATGAATATTTAAAGTGTTGTGCTCCTCAGGCATTGTCACTGTAAATCTTGTGTTCTTCGTTTGTTTTTGTTTTTGAAGACCGATCAAGTTTATTGATTGGATGGCTAGACTTTGTGGTTGTCATGGCAACAACCCAGTGAGAGCTAAAGGTCACGGATGAAGAGGTTTTACTTGACGAAGTCTCTTGAGCTGTACTGTTAACAGGTTCCTCAGTGTAGATTGAGCTTGTATGCAAGTTTAATTGTCCTATTTTTAACATAAGATCTAAAAATGGATTAGAGATATTTTGTCGGTGTTTGACTGGGGCTGAGGGTGCAGAAGGTTTTGTCAGGATCTCAATGGGGTTGTAAAAGGTTTCATCCTCTGGGTGAGAAAGAAGGCGAATGTGCAAATGGATCCACACGCTAACACATTCTCTGCCCGGTGTCACTCCTTCAGAGAATTCAATGATCACCTTGTTTGCCGAAGATGAATGTTGGTTGGTTAGGGGTTTGTTGTTAGTAGATGTAGCTCGTTAGCTGTTATTTATTATTGTTGGTTTGTTTTCGTTTATATTTGACTTGTATTCAATGACTAAGATATTTAATGATAGTCTCTTTTAGATTTATACAATAATATATACCTTTATATAAATGTGGAAATGCGTTTTATTAAATGGTGGTTCATTTACAGTTAGTTTTTTTCTATGGTTTATATACAGCTTTAAATGGTTAAATATTTTACACTTTATAAAAAAGGAAAATGTCTGCAAAAGTGAGATCTTTATAAAGTGGAAAGACACCCATGTCGTAGAATGAGTTGATGGTTTCCTGCTTCGTTCTGCATTATTTAATTCAATGGAAATGGAATTCCTTCGGCATGTTTGCGTGTAGCCGAGGATGACGCAACTATAACTCTGCAGTTAAACCACTGGAAGAAAAGAGCACTTGGCCTTCTCTTCCTCCGCCCTGCTCCAGACCTTTCCAACACACACCTGCCGGAGGGAGATTAACTCTGACGGCCTGCGCTGCTGGTCAGCTGTGGGTTCAAACCGCCTGACGCCTCGTAAAGAATGTGGGGAAATTCAGAGAGAGCTGATGAAGGGCTGAAACGGACGTGCCAGGCTGATTGTTGTCGTTCTCTTGCCCTTGGCTGGGGAAGTGGGTGTTTTTGGCGTGGAATGGGAAGGCAGGACGGGAAAGAAGTTAATGTCATCTTGCTGAAAGATGTTTATAGATGCACTGATAAGAGTTTCCTGCTCGGTTCGTGCTTGCATCAGTTCATTAGTGCCGCTAAAATAGCTTGACTATGGAGCATGTTGTAGAAATGGCTCTTTCTGGGTTTAGACTTTATGCTATTTAATAACTAAATGGCTCTTGGCAGCTTCTTTGGTTCACCAGAAGATTGTAATATGCTGCTTTTGTGAGGCTTTAAAAGTGTTCTGGATGTTAATTCGGCCTTCACATGCTATTGGAAGCTTTCCTGAGGTTTCTTTTACGTGAGTCTCGTTCTATGAGTTACAGTAATACCTCGAGATACGAGCAAGCTTTAAGGCAGATTTTTGCTTCTAGATGAGAGTACTTTTTCGAGATACGGGCACGCGTACTGACGCCGACACACTTTCACTTCTGTACGCGTCGCCCACGAGTTGCTGATTTTTCTCTTTATTTTGTGCATTATTCTTCATATTGGCAATGAGCTCCAAGAAAGTGAGTGGTAAGGATGGTAGTGGGAAGAAGCGCATGATGACCATGGAAATGAAGCATGACATTGTGGATGAATATGAGCGCGGTGCTGCGTGAGTGATCTAGCATGCAGGAGGAACTGTCGATTGAGGAGTTGATCGATCTACAGACGATACGCAGGTGTTGCAAGAGCTCAGCCTTGAAAAGAAACACCCTGATAAATCGTCTACTGGTCGTGCTTTGGCGGTTTTTGGCAACACGCACCAAAATTATTATTTTTAAAGGGAGACCGAAACAAATCTCCCTCGATAGGTATTCCGTTTAAAGGTCTGCGCCAAGTGAAAGTGAGGGTAGTCAGGCGAAAAAAGGGAAGTAAACAAAATAGAAAAGTTAAAAAAAATACGTAAGCTAAGTTTAGTTATGCTATTTTAAGTTTACTGAAGTTACGTAGTGTTTGTGTAAGGTACGATACGGAATCAAGTGTCGACGTACCAACACCACCCCCCCCCTCACCTGCCGCTACTGTCTGTAAAAACAAATAATTAAAACCACATTTTGAGATCACACAAATCCTTATACTGTATACATGTTGTGTGATTGTGTCTATACCAATAAAAAACATGTTTTCTTCCGTTGTTACGGATCTGGAACGGATTAATTTTTTATTATGGGAAAACATGATTCTAGATGCGAGCAATTCGAGTTACGAGCTCTGCCCTGGAGCGGATTATGCTCGTATCTCGAGGTATTACTGTACTTTGTTGTCACGAAGAAAAGGAATCCTGGAGTACACCAGGTTTTTTTGGAGAATCTTATGAAAGCCGACTTTAAGTTGCCTAAATTGTAGCGTCCCATTCGTTGACCAACATATAAGCATTCCCCGCATGGAGTACAATCTGCTTGCTGAGGATTTAGGAATTTTGAAGTAGTTCTGCTTTCACTGTATATAAAAACGTATGCCTCAATTGATGATTCATATGTAAATATGCACTAGTTTTCCCTCCACAACTGCTACGTCTTGTTAATAAACAATTATCCTAGCGTTTCCCTGTGGTAAATGTGACTTGAGGGAGTTCCTATCCAACTTTCAACAAGGAAGCAACAAGTTCTTCTGATCCTTGTCTTTTAGACATAGCTTTCTTTTTCTCTTGTGCAACTACGTTTATAAAAATCATGCATAAATGTGTCGGTGTACAATTTAAACTGAGTGATAAATAGTATAGATGTGTTATTTATAATAAATGACAATTTTAGTTTAAGTTATACTTTATTTAATATTGACACTTAAAGTGTATGAAACTACAAATTACTGCACTTTAAAATTGATATAAATGGTAGTATTAGCATTTAAGAATTTAAACTTAAAATGGTTGTTTATAAAACTTAATTGCTACACTTTATATGCGCATGCGTGCACGAGCAGCCTCTTCATATCTGTGCCCAGTTGAGATTTAAAAATTGTATTTGATTATAAATGTGATTAAAATACTTTATTTTTGGTGTGAGATATAATTTAATTTATCTTTCTCTCTCTCTCTCTCTCCCACACAAACATTTTGGCTCTCTCTTTTTTTTGATAATTGAAGTCCATTTAAATTTGTAGCATATTGGTGCTTTTATGCAGCACTGAATACACATGAACATAAGATGAAAAATTACCTCTTTATAATGTATAGCTTTTATAAATTAATGCACTAATTCATTCTTTAAATGTGTATATAAATCAGTTATTTTCCTTGTTTGTAGATGCGCTGGTACCCGTCTCCCTCTGAAAGCTCTCAGCCGGGATGGAAGTCTCGCCAGTTCTGTTAAATAATCCGTGAGTATCCGTCACTTCTCCTCCTCCTCATACGGTCGCTCGTCTTGACGACTGTAGCGCTGTAAGCTGACGCTCTGTCCTCGTCTCCACAGATGCCATTCCCTACCAGACGTTAAGTTTTTATTTCTCCCTCCTGTTTGAATGAAGGACAACTGGTCTCAGCGTTTAATTTAATCAAGTTTATTTAATGGACAATCGAAGCATGAAGGATCATTTTCCTGGAGGAAGTCTTCTCTGAGGACTGGCGACCCTCACGGTACTGTCTCCATTTCAAAAGCTGTGCTTGACGAGCCAATCCCGCGCAGGCGTTCAACACGTCTCGCTGCTCGTGTAGATGGGTTTTTTGTGTATGTAGGGGGGGAGGGGGCTCGTTATTCTGCATGCGATAAAACAAGTTTTAGAACGCAAGCCTTTTGGTTTGCGCTCGTGTTTCCAAGTCCCACCTAAATGTTCCCATCCTCTCGTTCTTGCATTGTGAAGGGTGGAGACCTGAATTAGAGTTTTTTGCAATCCAGTCTGTGTACTTTTGTTTCCTATTTTAAAGAACTGATGACACATGCACTGGGTGTTTGTTTCTGTTTGTGATCCTGGCGTGAACCGAGCGGATTCGTTCGCGTTCCCGTCTCCTCCAGACCTTCGCCGCATCCTCCTCTTCCCTGAATTCCCCAAACCTCTGCTATCTGTGTCTGCTTGGAGAATATTTGAACAAAAAAAAGATGTACAAGTATTTTTGTACACTTGTGTAATGAATATTTATGCGTTTGTTTTGTGCAATTAAATAAGTATATATATGTATGAGCAGTTTAGTGTTCCCTTGTGTTTGTTTTCATTGGTTAATTCTGTCTATAACCTGTTTGAAGTAAGTGCAATTGATTTTGAATTATTATTTTTTGCTCTGTGTTACATACTGAGTTTCCTGTGGCAGTACTGCGAGTGTAAACGGGCTGCCAACATGAGATTGCTGTATTATAATATAAAAAAATTTAAAATGCTGATTTTGTTTCTTTCAGAATGTGAAACTGGAGAATAAAAGGAAATCTGAGGATCTTGTTTTGAGTGTGTATTTCTAATCCAGCTTCCTTTTTTAGTAGCTTTTCCTTGTATGGGTTTCATCATTCTGTAAACATATGTGAGGGGTATTGGTTATTTTAGTGTGAGTATCTGCTCTCCTTGTTTTGCCTTTTAAAGGCATCAGATCTGAACCAGCTGAAGAGCCGCATCTAATCGCAGCTCTGGCCTGTGAAAGCTGCTGTTTATTTGAGCAGCGCCAGTGTTTCTCAAACTACATCTGAAAGACTATCGGTGGGTGATTCAGTTTATTTGAGTGATGCATCCAAATCAGCTTTACCTAAAATAGTGCCTTAACTCCCAAGTGACTGACTGCACATAAATTGCAAGGAGAAACCTGTAGACGAAGAAGAAATGAAGACTCTGCGAGGGGAAACCCTCTTCTAACTTTAGGTTTGTGGTGATGGGAGAAACTACGCGTGTCAAAAGTGATCCGGTTTCAAATTCACTCTGGAAGCTCTGGCTGGACAAAACAGATTTAATACAACTCAGGCCAGACATGCAGAAAAACCTCTCAATAAATAATTTATTGAAAATAAAACCCATCAAATGCAATGAGCTATTTAGTAAGATTAAATTAAGTGTCTGTATAAGTGTTTTTATCATTTTTCAGGATTTGTTTTTTTCCCCATGGATTCTTTAGTTAAACAGGGCATTAAGAGATTACAGTAGAACCCCGCCTTACGAAACCCTCTACGTACGAAAAGTTCAACATACGATAAAAGATTTCGGGGTTTTTTTTTCGCCCGAGTAACGACAAAATGATCGAGATGCGAAAAATAATCTCGGCCGAGGTGATGATTTCCGAGTTTGGTTTTGAAATTCGCCTGCCACTGACCCGGAAAATCGCACCAATCGTCCCGCTCTCCCATTGGCTGTTTCCCGGCCAGTATTGCCAGATTGGACTGAAGATTTACAGCCCAACTACAACTTAAAACCCGCCGGGAACCCATCCAATCTGGCGACACTGCTCCCGGCTCTGACGCTAGCTTTTGCTGCAGCATCCTGCTCTCCTATTGGTCAGCATCGCTCCCACCAGCCTCTGCGTAGCGGCGTTCCTCTTTCATTTCACGATGCTCCTTTCATTTCAGGATGCTCTCCATGGAGACGAAAAGGGAGATGATTGAGAAGTATGAAGCTGGGATGTGCTTGTTATACCATACTGAACAAGCATAGCTTTATTATAAAATTAAATGTGGTGTTTTCGTAGGGCTTGGAACAGATTAGGCAATTTACATGTAAAAACCTGACCGACTTACGAAAAGATCGACTTACGAAGCCAACCTCAGAACGGATTATTTTCGTAAGTCGGGGTTCTACTGTACTATAAACTACTATTCCTTAACTAAACTAATATCTCATTAAACAGTCTACAATTGTATAAAACTGATCAGCCATCAGATAAAACTGAAGACCATGTTCTGTCGACCGGTTTGTACTTCCACAGCATGAAGGTAAGATCTTATGGATTTATGAATGAGCCTAAATGCATTATACAAACAATGATTTTTGTTAAATAATGGATCCTAAATGGCTAGCTCACCTCAAAATATATATTCTGTAATTTTCTCATCCTCATGTGGTTCCAAACATGTATGAGTTTCCTTTCCTGTAGCTCAACCAGCAGAGCACTGGTGTTTACAACAGTAAGGTCACTGGTTTGATTCCCAGGGAAAGCAAGAACTGATTCAATGTGTTTCTTGAATGCAATGTAAGTCGCTTTGGATAAAAGCGTCTGTCAAATGCAGAAATGTAAATCACTTTTTACGGTGCAGTTCATGCCTGTTAGCTTTTTTTGTGTTCTTTGATTACAAATGAGATTGGAATCTCCTTACAAATGCTCACATCAATACATGTAATCACAACACACTGGTCAAGAAGCTGTCAATCAAAAACTTGGTGGCCAATTTGTTGCGGGGCTAACACACAGCTGTAGCCCCGCCCCCAATAAAGAAAATACCGGGAGTGCGAAAGAAACTTTTGTAAGCGTAAATGAAAACTCTCGAAGACCATTTGTATGACTAGATCAGTGAAAGAAAGAGGAGAAAAAGCTTAGCAAATCAAGCAGTGTATTAATAATGAAGCAAAAGATTTTACCTGCCATTCAGTTTCAAAGAATTTTTTTTCCGTTTCACTTTGTATTTTCATTATGCTTCCGGAAAAGTTACATTCAATAAATTTGATCAGTCTAATCCGATACAGGACAGGGCTTGATTTAGTTTGTCTGGAATTGATTGGATGGTTGTGGTTTGCTATTGGTGGATTACATGTGAGTGACAGGTGGCCCCGCCCACACGCCAGTGAACGCATCATCAGAGAAGAGTAGAGAATTGTCAGATGTAGTGACGTCCAGAGATATGATACATACAAAAGTTTGCATACTGTGGATATTGTACAAACTGCAGAAATTATATTTGTAGTCAAATGCTGTTCTGATTACAGTCAACATGTAAATAAGTTATAACTGGTATAAAGCAGCCGTTTCTGTCATTAAAGAACATTCACATGCTGACAGAGCAAAAACGTTTGTCCGCCTTTCAGTACAAAGGAATTTCCTGAATCCAAGAAAAGATCTCGAGTGTTATTTCTCACTACTGTATAAGACAGAAGAAAGGGAAAAGAGATCTATCTATCTATCTATCTATCTATCTATCTATCTATCTATCTATCTATCTATCTATCTCTCTGTCCATCCATCCGTCTATCTATTTTTCTGTCTGTCCATCTATCTATCTGTCCATCCATCCATCCATCCATCCATCTATCGATTGTGATACGCAGGCTCTTTCAGTTGTCATTAGAATAAATAGCAGAAAAGACTAATTTTAAAGTACTGTAGTAGCTTAACTGCTTTCTTTTGGATGACAGGATGATGTTAACATTTGGCAAAGTTTCTGCCCAAATAATCCACAGGACAGAGTCTCCCAAAGATCCATCACACGGTCTCTTATTGGTCTGTTTCTGTGAGAATGATGTCACGGTGCTATTTTCAGTCTTTGTCTCTTCATTACATATTACTTACATTTTTAGACAGTAAAAATATTGTATGTAAATTGAATTCCTGCAATAAATAAGGGCAGTGTGATCAGGTGTGACTAAAGCTCTCCCAGCAGAGCAGCTGGAGTGATGGAGTGAGGATGGAGTGATGGAGTAATGCCGCCACCTGGAGGTGAGAAAACAAACCTGACAACAGAAAACGAACAACACACACACAACTATCTGACAGTATAGTCAGTCAACTTTAAATCTCTCTCAAAATGCAGATGCTATTCTGTAGTGTGTGTGCGTGTTTTTGTGTGTGTCTGCATGTGTTTGTGTGTGTTTGTTTGTTTGTGTGTGTGTGTGAGAGTCAGTTAGTTTATTTAGACGCGTGTATGTGTGCGCGCGTGTTTTTGTGTGAGTTTGTGTTTGCGTATGTTTGTGTGTGTGTACGTATGTGTGAGTTTGTGTGTGTGCGTATATGTGTTTGTGTGAGCGCCTGCCAAAATGTTTGTGTGTGTGTGTGTGTGTGTGTGTGAGAGAGAGAGAGAGAGAGGGAGGGAGAGAAATTAAATTATATCTCACACGAAAATCGAGGACATAAAAATAAGATGAACTAAAATATTTTAATCACATATTTATAATGAAATATTTTTTCTGTAAGTCAAATAAATGTTTTCATCTCAACTAGGCACAGATATGAAGAGGCTGCTCGTGCACGCATGCGCGCGCCACTGGCCCTGTCCGCTTCAGCACCGCGTAACGGGTCACGTGACTCCGTCGCTCTCCGCCGCTCCGCATCATCAGCAGCAGAGATGTCCGCGAGCTCCGCGTTCAGCGATGAGAAAGGAGGCTCCTCCAGCGAGCCCGAGTACGGCCATGACCCGGCCAGCGGTGGCATCTTCTCCTCCGACTACAAAAGGTGAGACACACCGAGTCTGTGCGCGCGTCAAACGCTCGCGACCGGGAGCGGCCCATCGGAGCGTTTACCTCAGAAAATCTCAGATATTGCTTGCTGCGCATGCGCGGATGAACGGATGAATCCGGTGGAATAACAAAGCGATGATAAATACGATGAAGTGTGAGATGACTTCGCGTGAATGCGGTGTGTTGTGTCTGAGTGTGTGTGTGTGTGTGTGTGTGTGTGTTAGTGTGTGTCTGTTTCAGCACCGGTTGGTGGACAGCGCTTGGGTCCCATTTGATGACTTCCGTTTCACACTTCACTCTGGCTGTTTCAGTGCTTTATTTGTTTAACTGATTGGTTTTTGAGTTAATATCTGTATGGTCATGTGATCTCATTCTGTCGCTATCAGTCTTTTCTTTGCTCGCCTCACGTTCACCAGCGAACACAGAGCGGGTTACGAGAAACAAATCAGAGCATTCTGTGTTCGTCCTCTTTCCTAAAGCCAAGAACTAACATTCCCAGACTATTGCATTGATTGGTGAGTGAGTGTGTGTTTGTTTGTGTGTATGTCTGTGTGTGTGTTTGTGTAATAACCTTAATAGAACCTATACAGAACGTTCTATAATGGTAATATGGTAACACTTTAGTTTAGGGTCCGATTCTCACTATTAACTAGTTCTTTATAATCATGCATATTGCTGGGATATTGGCTATTTATTAGTACAGTGGAGTTCACTTATCTCGAGTCACGGTTAACTCGCCAATACTATAATGTCAACGTTTTTGAAGTGGAACCGCCAAACTCCCTATTTGTCTTAGTATTTTCGATTCTTTAATGTCAATTCGTTAATGTCACCGAAATCTAATATTTCGAGCACGAAACAGGGATGAAGTCGCCACTTCACATGGTTATTTCGTGACTAATTAGCGTACCTA
Source organism: Rhodeus uyekii (assembly GCA_037043235.1). Lineage (NCBI taxonomy): Eukaryota > Metazoa > Chordata > Actinopteri > Cypriniformes > Acheilognathidae > Rhodeus > Rhodeus uyekii. The sequence goes on from JAWRVZ010000066.1 coordinate 1,556,218, forward strand.
GTTCACTGCGCATGCGCTGAGTTTGCCTTGCACGTGGATCGCGGTCCGCTCATGGTTCACTCCCTGTCGTTGATCCGTCTGTTTTTTGTAATTTTGTGAGCAATCTTTGTGTTTGCATTGTTGGAGAATATAATTAAAGGTTTGTATCAAGAGTCGAAGGTGGTTTTTATTGTGGTGGTTTTACATATGCCTTTTGTTGTTAGCAAACATACACACAGTACAGTGTATGTACATTTTTTTAGATGAATGCCGATCGCTTTATCAAACAAATCGCAGCGACACTGTTGTGTAAAAAGACACCAAAAACACGAGCATGTACATTCTCATTTAATAACTCGCATCATGTACATCAATACATTTTCATTTTTCTTTCTTGCGAGGGTTGTTATCTTTGGCTATCTGACAGCTCTCAGCTGGCTTCGCTTCCTCCATCACTCTGACAGCTGGCGCTGATAGGCTGTCTGACCTGTCAATCATGCAAGAAGACGTGATTGGCTGTGCTTCCATGAGGGCGGGCTCTTCTCGTCTGATCAACACAACACTCTTAAAGGGACGAGCGCAGCGGGGGAGATTGCTTTTCTGTTCTGATTCTGACTTGTGTTTGTGTTTTTAGTGTGTGAATTTCGTGCACAAGCACTGTGTACCGAGCCTGAACAGTTATGGATAATTGAAGTCATGCGAGCAACATTTAAAATTTGATCTTACACAAAAAAGTTCATCAATCTATGGGTGCGGGTTATGCCAACGATTTTTTACACAAAACCCAAAACCCGCGGGCTATATGAGCATGCGGATTATCTGCGTTTGCGGGTTATATGTGGGAAAATATATGTTAATATATGTAATTTATGAAATATGGGTTATCTCGCGAAATGGTTATCTCAATGCTTTTTTGCAACCCCCGAGGCCGTCGACATAACCAAACTCCATTGTATTTATAAAGCACATATTATTGCCTTATTCTACATGATCATATTCTACATCCCTTAATCCTACCAATACCTAAACTTAACTACCTCACTAACTATTAATAAGCATGAATTAGGAGGTTATTGAGACAAAAATCAGTTAATAACTAATTAATAGTGAGAATTGGACCCTTATCAAAAATGTGATAGGTACGTTTTTAGATGTTGTTATTATAATCATAAAATAACTTCCCAGAATGCTCTAGGAATCAAAAATGTTTCCACGTCTTACGCTGACACTGGTTTTCTCGCTGTTTAATCACCTTTGGTACCACAATTGAAAGCACAAAGCTACAAATATGAAAATGTTGCTTAACACAGGCTTAAAATTTGCCTTAACCCAGCATTAAAGCTGTGTTAACCCTGGGTTAAGTGAGGTGTGAAGTATATTACAGTCTCTACATCTGCTTTTGCATCTGAAGTTGTCTTACCATTGAAGCTGGCATCTATCTTTCTCCATGTTTCCTCTGTCTTTGTTAAAGATGTGGAGATTATGAAGTTGCGATCTTTCCGCTGAGATCATGTGACAAGCTCTTCCCGTCGCTGATGGTTTCAGTGATCGTTTTCTTTTTTATTCATGTGTTTTTGATGCTTGGATCCAGTGTTGTTATCATTACTGAAATGAAAACGATTAAAATGATTTGCAGTAATTTAAATAAAGCTGAAAAAAAAGAATAAAATAAACAAAAATGTAAAATACGGTGCTACGGTTAAAAAATGAAACTGACATTTAAAAAGATATATTTTAAAACTAAACAGAAATGTTAAAAACCCAGTAAAAATGGCAAAAGTAAATTAAAAAAAAATTATAATTAAAATTAAAAGCTAAAAATAAAAGCGAATTAAAAACATTAGCTAACCCAAAAATAACACTCCGATGAATCTGGCTGAATCATTTAGCTCATGTCATGTCTTTCTCAGACAGTAGAGGGAGCCATATTCACCCACATGATCTATCTATCTATCTATCTATCTATCTATCTATCTATCTATCTATCTATCTATCTATCTATCTATCTATCTATCTGTCTGTCTGTCTGTCTGTCTGTCTGTCTGTCTGTCTGTCTGTCTGTCTGTCTGTCTGTCTGTCTGTCTGTCTGTCTGTCTGTCTGTCTGTCTGTCTGTCTGTCTGTCTGTCTATCTATCTATCTATCTATCTATCTATCTATCTATCTATCTATCTACAGTTTTATGCAAAGGTTTAGGCACCCCTGATAATTATCTTGATTTCACTTTATAATCTGCTGGGCTTTCAAAGCCACAACTTCATTTGGATATAATTTATACCTTATGAAAACAGTAACATTTCAGTTCTGAAATAGCATTTATTGAATCAACAGAAACAACACAATTTGAGTTATATCAAAAACAGACAGGTGTAAAAATGTGGGCACCCCAATGAAATTATCACTTTAATATTTAGTAGAGCTGAAATAACAGCCTGTAGTCGCTTCTCATAGCCACTGAGAAGTCCCTGGATTCTGGTTGCAGGTATTTTGGACCATTCTTCCTTGCAAAATGTCTCTAGTTCAGTCAGGTTTGATGGTTTCCGAGTGTGGACAGCCCGCTTCAAATCGTTCCATAGATTTTCGATTATATTCAAGTCTGGGGACTGTGATGGCCATTCTAGAACTTTGTATCTGTGTCTGAGCATGAATTCATTGGTAGATTTGGAGCAATGCTTTGGATCATTATCCTGCTGAAACAACCAACCCTGGCGTAACTTAATCCTCTTGACTGATTCTTGAACATTGTTCTTAAGAATCTGCTGATACTGGATGGAATCCATTCGACCCTCAACTTTGACAAGGTTTCCAGTACCTGTGCTTGCCATTTATGATCAAAATGATCTAAAATATATTTGATCAGTTTTGTAGTAAGTTTTTTATTTGAATACATTTTGAAATGTAATTTATTCCTACAATTCCGATATTTTTTTTCATAATTTCTCCAGTTTTCATGATATAATGATTTTCCCGCTATATGCTTAAATAGGGCCCTGTTTGAGGGGACAGACATTTGTAATGGTGTCCGTAACCATAGTGGACACTAGTGAGTGCACTCATTCAATCCCACAATGCACCTCAATAGTTTCCAACCAATGTACAGTTGCTCTTCGACTAGAGATTACCCATAATGCACTGTCAAGGACGCGCTGAATACCAGAAGCTGGCGGCCGCAGTTGAATCATCCACTGGTCTAATGTGGGTACAGCCTAATATACAGGTACAAGGTTTAATTAATTATTAAATTGTTTAATGAAGCTTTATACATACTAACTCCTGTGAGCTCCAGAGTTCAAGATAAATCATTTAATCTAGGGTGCGATTTCAGACACAGATTTTCTTTTTTTCACATTTTTTGATTAATAGATAGTTCAAAAGAACAGCATTTATTTAAAATCTTTTGTAACTTATGAATGCGTTTTAGTGTCCCTCTTTATCAATTGAATGCACTGATTCCACCAGGGGGCGCTGTAACATCACAGTTTATATCTGAGGAAGAACAGATTAGCTACTAAATTAAAGAACAGATTGGAGAATCAGTTTATAATTTTAGCGACATCAAGAAAACAAAAAATTGACCTTTACTTTCTGTTTTTAGTTGCAGTGCATGCTATTATAAAGACAAATCATACTTTTCTTCACTTCTAAAATAATAATAATATTACCCATGATAAAATAGCATATTTTAAATATTTTACCCTCCCCATCCTCATTATTTCCCACTTATTTTTCTCAGTATCAACATGAAATTCACTATGAATGCATTTCACACAGTCTTTATTGTGAATGAGGCATAAATGTGACATAGAGGCTGACATAAATATTTTTCTCTCTGCATAATCATCACTTTCTGATGAACACAGATCTCTGACACTGTTGCGCTGCAGGGTTCGCCTGTGTGTGAATGTGTGTGTAATGGCAGTTCGACCGGTTCCACGGTAAACATGAAGACGAGCGATCCTCACATGCTGTTGCCTTGGCAACACGCCCCTCTGATCTGCTACTGTACAGCTTTCCATCGCTGCTCCGTTAACAGATGAATTAACAGAGAAGCAGAGAAGCTAATCTATGGAGAATCACACTCAAATATTCATGAGATTGCTGGAGATCAGGCAAACAGATTGTGTGTGTGAGTTTAGAAAGATTTGGGGTTTCTGACGCAGGAGAATGTCTCTTTAGAGGTCAGTGGCATTTAGCACTGCAGTGTGAATTCTGCGTCTGGCTGTGAATTCAGCTGTTCCCTTCTCCATGTTATTCAGGGCTCAGAAATGCCTGAGTTAGATGCTTAACAAAAGAAAGTGATTCCACGTGAATCTGACCGATTCAAATGAATCAAACTGTGTCGGATAGAAAGAAAGTGATTCCTCTTGAATCTGACCGATTCAAATGAATCAAACTGTGTCGGATAGAAAGAAAGTGATTCCACGTGAATCTGACCGATTCAAATGAATCAAACTGTGTCGGATAGAAAGAAAGTGATTCCACTTGAATCTGACCGATTCAAATGAATCAAACTGTGTCGGATAGAAAGAAAGTGAGTCTACCTGAATCTGACCGATTCAAATGAATCAAACTGTATCGGACAGAAAGAAAGTGATTCCACTTGAATGTGACCGATTCAAATTAATCTAATTTTATTGGACAGAAAGAAAGTGAGTCTACCTGAATCTGACCGATTCAAATTAATCAAACTGTGCCGGACAGAATGAAAGTGAATACATTTAAATAAGACTAACTCAGATGTAATCAGACTTACCCAGAATGACCAAACTGGATGATACTGACTCAAGTGAATCAAACAGATCACAGAATGAAACCAAATCATGTTAATTATTGTGTTAGACAGAATGAAACAACATAATTTTAATTACTGAATTGGACAGAATAAAACAGAATCTAACGGAGTCTGATCAGACTAATTTAAATTGACTTAAATTAAATTTAAATTTAATGAACTATCGGACAGAATGTCAGTGAATCAAACTAAATCATACGGATGAAACTGTATCAGACAGAATGAAATTGAACTTAATCAAACCGAATCTGATTGAATTGGAAAGAATGAAACTGAATCAAATTGAAGCAGAATTATTCAAATGTAATTGTAGAATTATTCAAATGTAACTGTATTAGAAAGAATGACTGTGAATGGGACTGAATCAAATTAATCAAACTGAACCAGACAGAATGAAACCAAATCATTTGAATCAGTCTGAATGAACTGGACTGAATGAATCAAACCAACTCCAAACGAACAGACCTGTCTCATATAGAATGAAAGTGAATAAAATAAGCAAATCAGTCTGATTTAGTTTAATTCAGTATTATTCAGTTTCATTAGCTAGACGGACACTGTCTGTTTTTTGCTTTGTTTGTTTTTAAATAGTTTGTGAAAAGGTACATATTATGCAACAGTAAATAATAGTATTCAACATTTTGTGCCGGTTTTACATTAAGCAAGTAGCATCCAGCTTAATCTTTGATGTAAAAACCTGTTATTTCACATTTTAAAGCCAGTTTTGTGTAAAAAATAATAATTTTAAAACAGTTAACAGTTGGCAAGTTTATCATATAATAAGTAAAAACAACAAACACTGAGTTGGATGTGAATGCTGATGGATATTTAGCACAGGCTATAGTGTCACACTCAAGACAACATGAATGTCAACGTGTGAGTGTCTGCTTTGTAGATTTCTTCTCCTTCATTTAGCATTCAAGGCAAATAATAATACGGCGGTTGTGCGTTTCAGCATCCCAAGGAGGGGGTTTTCCTGTGAAAAGCCTTTTCTCGGAGCAGCGTTTCTAGCTGAGTCATATCACAGGGAGAGGCAGTCGGCCGTTGCAGAAAATACGATGGAAAAGAGGACGAGGGGCAGAAAAATGTGCCAGGGAGCTGGGAAAGAGTGATGGTGTGAATGAAAGGAGAGAGAGAGGCATGGGAGGGGTTAGGTGATGGTGGGCGGGGCTTAGCTCTGCTGAACGATCACAGCAGTGTGTGCAGCATCAGTCGGCTCTGAGCAGGATGAGAACAGCTTTTGCTGTCACCTCCCTTCTCGTGTCCTCACCGAAGACGCTTTCAAGCCTCCATATCTGCACTGAGTTGATGGAAACAGCCGAAGACCAGCACAACCGGCTTGTACTTGGGAGTTTACTGTTGCTTTTGAGACGGATTCTACAGGTGTGAGAGGGTTTGACTTCTCAAGAATCGTCTACCTGCCTTCGGAGGATCTAAACAGGTGCAAAAGTTTCTCGGACTCGTTTGACGATGACCACCATGCAGAAGTTGCTCCAGCTGCCGGTGAACGCGGTGAATATGGTGAAGAGTGTGCAGGGTGGCGGTCAGGGAGAGGAGGAAGCTCTCAGTCCGGTGCTGACGCCCGACAGCGGCCCGCAAAACTGGTACAATGCCGTCCAGCCCGAAGAACTCCGACACCTGAGATCCGGGGGCGGGGGCGGGGGGGAGTGGTCTGAGGAGCGACCTGCACAGGAGGAGGGGCTAACCAGCGTTCAAACGCAACCCTTACGGTATGAGAGCACACGCGTGAAGAGATCGACAGCTGTGTGAATGATGCCTTTTCAAAGCTTAGTTTTAGACAATTTGTTTCTTACAGTTTTAGACAGAAATAAGTTGATGTCAGTACAAGATATACATTTGGTGTAAAATTAGAAAAAAATTTGTACAGCTCATATAATTTGATTTTTGAAGAACGTGATGACAAATTATATATATATATATATATATATATATATATATATAAATATATATATATGTGTGTGTGTGTGTGTAACAATAGCTATAACATTTGTTTAAAGTTTTAATTGTAGTATTAAAAATAAAAATCTTATGTAAAATAAAAAATAAAAAATTTAGTCGCTTATAATAATAAATAATAAACTATTAGGTATACACTAAAAGTTGTGTCGAATTTACTCAGAACATAATTTAGAACATAAATGTATAATTTATGTTTATTTCAGAAATGATTTCAAAGAGACGGCAAGTAACGTTGAATTAAACATAAAATTTTAAAGTAGAAACACAAAAATAATATTTTTTGGTAAAATATATGCTAACAATCTTTGTTTTATTTACAATTTTAAAAAATATATTTAAATTTACAGTGTTATAATAACTAATAAAAATGGTTTATCATATATATATATATATATATATATATATATATATATATATATATATATTAATAAAGTTAATTTAGCTCATATCATTTTGGCTTGGAAAATGATACATGTAATTAAATAAAATTTAAATTAAATATCATTATATCATTTTGTCTTGGAATAATTTGATGTTCATATCTATTAAGCTCTATTGATTGTAGACATTTGAGAAAAGTTTTAAACATTATTGAAATCCCCTTTTAAAACTCTTTAAGATGCATTTCTGTCCCTGACAAATCATTGAGATATTAAAGAGATCTAATTTGTGATTGTCTTCCCTACTGGATCTTCTCTACACGTTGTTATAACTCTCATACAGTGACACCCGAGTCAAAGACCCTTATATATCTTCCTCTAACCCAGAACTGCTGGCAGAAACTATAAAGAGTATCAGAGTTTGTGTCCAGATACGGTGTCTGTGCTCTTCAACAGGCTAAGAGAGAGAAACCCTGTGGAGTGTTGAATTATGAATAACTTTAATAATATACAGCTGTGTCTCATGCATGAAGAAGGAGATGAGATATATATTGCAAATCAGATTCTCTGTAGGGATCTTATATTTCATAATATGGTCATTACATTATGCTAAAAATGGCTTACATTTGCTTTAGTTAAATGTTCCTCTCATTCAAAAGGCGGATGTGACGATGCATTTCTAGTGCTTTGTGCTGTAGAACATATTTAACATGTTCTTGTGTTGTTGATTTGCTGTAAAAGTTTCCAAACCAGATGCTTTATTATTCACAGTCTCTGTTTAACTTTAAACAGCAATTCATTTGAATTCAAAAATTTCTTGATTATCCTAAATTCCTGAGTTAGTTGACTTTAACTTTAGACATTAAGCTGGCTTGTGTGTGTATGTATATATAGATAGATAGATATATACAGTAATACCTTGAGATACGAGCATAATCCGTTCCAGGACTGAGCTCGTAACTCAAATTGCTTGTATCTCAAATCATTTTTCCCAGAAAAAAATAGATTCTGTTCCGGCCCTCTAAAAAACTCCCTTATTAGTGTTAATAACAATGGAAAAATACTATAGAGACACACGCACAAAATTATAGTATATAAGGATTCCTGTGATTATAAAATAAAATGTGGTTTTACTTATGAGTTCTTACCTTCACGACAGACCAAAGTAGCGGCTAATGGCGGCATGTGAGGAGGAGGGAGGGATTACGCAGATAACGTAAATTATGTAGATAATGCAAACACAATACGGAAGTGTAGTGTTTCTTCCCATATAGTGTATTGGATAGAGTGTAATAAGTGTAATGTATGACTCAGAACCTCATATTTATTATTTTTGAACACACATAACTCCTGCTGCTCCCAGCTTAATATTCCTGAATCACTCATCGCCTCAAAACCAAGGTGGCCCTCTAGTGGAGATCATATGCAATTACCCCATAAATGTATATAACACACACCACAGGAGACCTTGCGGAAGATGCGTACGGAAGTCAACGAACACGTGAATTGAATGAGTGAGGCGGCTTGAGTTGCTCCGAGTGCTCGAACATCTCGCGTCGGTGTCTGTGCGCTGCTCGTATCTCAAATATTTACTCGTATCTCAAAGCAAAATTTCAAAGGCTTGCTAATATCTCAGAACGCTCGTATGTCGGGATGCTCGTATCTCAAGGTATTACTGTATATATATAATTTCAATTCAAGTTTGTTTGTATAGAACTGCAATACATGTTGTTTCAAAGCAGTTGTTGAGAAAATCCTTGTTTCGATGTTATAGTATAAAATGTCTTCATAAAGCTTGTATATATATACAGTGGTACCTCGAGATACGAAATTAATCCGTTCCGAGGCGGACTTCGTATAATGAGTTTTTCGTATCTTGGAACACATTTTACATGTAAAATGGCTAATCCGTTCCAAGCCCTCCAAAAACACCCCATTAAATTTCATAATAAAGCTAAATTGACCTATAAACATTGAAATAACGTAAAATGAGGGAGGAGGAGGAGGACAAATGGCAGATAACGTACATACGTACACTTAACTTTACGAAAACATGAAAAATGTAAAGTTTCGGGTGCAGAGTGGCTGAGCTAAAGCACGCCAGCACGTACGTATAGAAGATGCATGATGGGAGGGATGCTGTCCAATTAGAGAGAAGGATCTCATGGCTTGGCTAGCATCAGGAACCAATGGGAGAGCAGAAGGATGGTGGCGAGTCTACTATAACTTAGATGGCGGCGTGCGGCGCGAGTTTCAAAATTGTTATGGGGCGAATCTCGGACTTTCAGAAACCTTTCGTATCTTGAAAACTTTTCGTATGTAGAGCAGTAAAAATTTTCGTCTTTGCTTTCGTAACTTGGATTTTTCGTAAGTTGAGCCTTTCGTATCTTGAGATACTACTGTATATATATATAGCTATATAGCTTTATGCATTTTGTAAAAATGTGTTTTGCCAAGAAGTTATATATTGAAACATTGAAATATTTTGTAATAATAATCATCTTCATATGTATGTATTTTTAATTTAAAAATGTAAAAAATAAATTTAAAAAAAGTTATTTCTTTTTAACCGGGTAGAAAGTGTTTTGGACCTGCCAGTTCTCTATTATTGTAAATATAACCCCCGTTGTTGTAAACACACCCAGCGCCAGATCTATCGTCAGGACTAATTAATTTGCTAAACGCTTCTGTAAATCAAAGCATTGGCGCTCAGGCGCTGCAGGTCAGGAGGGAAAGTGATTACAGGTTTGCATTTCCTCTGCATGCACCAGTTTATACTGTGATTCTGAGACTTCCCGTCGCTCTTCATTGATGCATGACACTGTTTATCCACTACATTTATTATCCAAAATGAAACACAGTGCATAATGACATATGATAATCTGGTGATGTGTTTGACTGTAGCATGTCTGCTGAATCACCAAGCCCATGTTCATGTTCTTACGTCGCTCTGATCACGACCCACCGCGCGCGCGCGTGTGTGTGTGTGTGTGTGCGCGCGTTCGTGTGTGAGGGAACCGAATCTGACAGTGTGCATCCACACACACACACTGAAATACCACCCACACCTTCAAACACCCTAATATACACGCTAATATTTGACAATGTCTATATGGCGTGAATCTCTGCAGACCCTTCCAGCTAATGAAAGCCACCGAGGGAACCTTTACTCAAGAAAGAGCGCGATAGATACTTGTGTTGGGTGGGAGACTCTGGCATAAAATCTATTCACTGGAGTTTATTGCTCTCTTTGTTGCTGTGGAAACCGGAGAGCGGGACCTGGGTGTGTTGCGGGATATCATAGTCATTTAATTCCAGCGACGGTGGCGTGACAGACACCGGGGGAATGTTTTTAATTAGGCAATTGTTTTATCTCGGCCAGCTCATAATGTTTTCATGCCACGGCTTTAGAGGGAACGCGCTCGCTCTGATTGGTGCGTTCGGGACTCACTCTGACATGATTAGGTGTGTCATAATTCTTGACATGTTTTCATTCATTAGCGTTCGGATCTATGATGACATCAGTGGAAATCCAGTGTTGTCACTGCAGATATTGATCATGTTTGGCATGTAATAGTACTAGTTACTATTACAGAACTACTTGAGCTTGTAACCAAATTTGGAATCTGCATAAATTTAAATATTTTCAATGATTGGATTTGATGATACTGTTCATTTTGAGTCTTTATGCTCATTTATCAAGACTGCGTTTATTTCATCAACATTACAGTAAAAACAGTAATATCATGAAATATTTAAAATAACTGTTTTCTATTACATTTTAAAATGTAATTTATTCTGAATTTAATTTCATAATTTAAGATGAATTTTGTATTTTCAGCATCATTACTCCAGTCGTTAGTGTCATACGATCCTTCACAAAATCAGTATATGATTTGTCGCTCAAGAAACATTTATGATTTATCGATGTCGTGCTACTAAATATTTTTGTGGAAACACAAAGGTTTTTCAAAGGAACATCTATTTAAGATAGAAATCTTTAGTAACGTTATGTTTTTACTGACACTTGATACATTTTAAAGCATACTAATTAAAAGTATTAATTTCTTTAAAAGAACGAAATAAATAACCAATTTAAATTAAGTATATACATGTACACAGACACACACACACACAAAAATACAAAACCTTAATTTTGATGTAATGGTGATTTTACATTCAGAGTGAAAATGTTTAGTATATTTTTAAATATGACTGGTATATATTTCTGTGTTTATGAATATTATGATTATTAAGAATCATCACCATCACAGAACAACATTATTAAAAACACATTCATTTCTCTTTTAATCTGAGCATAGTTGAGCCAAGATTGCACATGTAAGTGGGATTTGATATTAGATGTGTTCATTCATTGGTTTGTGCGTGAATGTGTCTTTATGCGTGAACAGATGTCTGTCTGTTGATTTAAACCCACAGTGTGATTAATGGTGAGAGAGAGAGAAAGGAGGATAGATAGATAGATAGAGAGACTGATCTCTGGACACACACATGTAGTTCAAAAGAAGAATGAAAAACAAAAAGTAAGGTCAACATCTCTACTTTATGACTTTTTTCTTAAAGGAGATTGCAAACATTGGGATGTGTTTTTGCTAACTTACTATAGTACATTTATGCATTTGGCAGATGCTTTTATCCAAAGCGTTAATTGCAACAGATTGACATTCTAATCCGTTCTTACTTTCCCTGGGAATCGAACCCATAAGCTTGGTGTTGCAAGCGGCACACTCTACTGTTTGAGCTACAGGAAAGCTAGTATCTGCTGACATGAATGGACTATTTACAGTATTTAGATTAGGGATGCACCGGTTAGCAATTTTTATTATCCGGACGGAACCGGATAGTTCCGGATATCAAATTAACTATTCGGCAGGAACCGGAACCGGATATCAGCGGATATATGGATACTTGTTGCACTTTTGCACTCAATTTTTTGTGTGTTTACAGTTTAGACTACAGTGTAAATAAAAATGTGTTATGCCCAGTGTTTTTGACACACTACATAGCCCGACAGCTAGCAGAGGTAAAAAATACTTGGTGTACATGACAAAGTAGTTCTTAGTCTTAGTCGACTTTGTTGGGTTTTTCTTTAATAATGAATATTTTAAAAAAAAGTAAAAATTCAGCTCCCAAAAAAATAATTATACAAGATATTTTTGTTGGGTTCCCCCAAATTCCAGTCCTTACTTACGATTTAATCAGTTTAGCATTGAACTTCATGAAGATCAGTTTTTCTGCATTATCAGGGAGCAGTCGCGATCGATGTTCAGTAATGATCCCTCTAGCTGAAAATAATCCCAAACGACGCTGAATTTACACGACGACATTGTTGTTTTTGTTTGTATCCAACGTTTAAAATGGCGGCTGAACTAAATTAAACTAATAACCGAAAATGACCGAGCAATATCCGGTACCTGGTACCATTTCGACTGGAACCGGATAGAAAAACAACGCTGGATATCCGGCTAACCAGAACCGAAACCAGATATCCGTTACATCCCTAATTTAGATAGATCAGATGGTGTAGATACTTTGTGATATTCCCTGACTCCTCTTGACCTATTGTAGTGGAAACAGAGGAGGAAACTGAGCATCTCTTACATTTAGTTACTTGCAGAGAGTGTTCAATATTTATATCTTTGCTCAAATTAGATAATATTCATTTTAGTTTCCATAGATGTCTGGAAAATCATCCATTTTATTAATTATCGAGGCTCTGGGTTCATTTGGAGTCACAGACATCAGCTAATGAGAACATGAAGTCAGTCCCTTGTACGTCCTTATGGACATTTTTGTGTCTTTAAGTTGTTGTTTGTTTATCATTTTGCTTGTGTTTATACCAACTGCATACATGTTGGCACAAGTGTGTAATTTTATTGGAATTTGACAATCTAACCGTTTTTCTTTTAATAAATCTGTTTTACACTAGAAGCACAAAATAGTTACACTCAGAACCTTGAGGATAAACAATCACATTCAGATGATAAATTCTGATAAGTAAAAGAAAAGTTACAGATCTATTGCAAGTAATTATGAGTTTTGTCTGCCCAACCTTTATTAAATACTTTATCACAATAAGAGACTTATTAAAATTCATATTTTTGAATATGATAAATGTAAAGATAAATGTTCCAGTATCTCAGCGGTACCTTAAGGGAAATTAGATAAATTGCACTACACTTCAGGAACAAACCAGCAAATACCCATAATGCTTTGCTACTTAAACAGCCAATCAAAAAACTGTTTGCACCGCTACGTTTGGGTGCTACAATGCCGCTTTGTAAGATTTCTTTGGCAAGTTCTTTTATGATACAACATGAACATAAGCTTGGCTTGATATTTTAGTCTGTCTCCTCTCAATCAAAATAAAACTGTACTTGCATGAGTAGAAAATAGCTGCCCTTGGGTGGAAATTAGTGCTCAGAAGTTGCTCTTTCAAAGATGTAACGGACGTCTCATTTATGTTTGAGTATCAGTTTTTCTTAGATGTTTCTCCTGTATCATTTTCTGGGAAATAAAAACAGTCATAAACGAGGCAGATTTTGACAGCATATTGATATCAAATGAATGTGGATGGTTTTGAAATAATTGAAAGCAAACTGAGATCTCTGACTTTTTATGGCAGACTTTGATAACTTTTGGTCTCACAGTTTAAGAATTTTTTATTTTTATTTTTGCATTAGAGCAAAAGCCAAAAATGCACTGCCGTTAATGTTGAGGAGAAACAACAGATCTACTTCATCAGCGACTTTATTCCTGGCTACATATGGGTTATGAAAGTTAAATCATGCTGTTGATGGTATTTTTATGGGTGTGTTTGTCTATTCTGGTTCTCAGTAGGTTCTGACATTTGTGTGAAATTTGTAATCCATCTTTGATTTCATTTGCTCTGGTTCGTTCTTCTGAACTCGTGAACGTCCGCAGGGCTAAAGAGCAGAAATCAGACTCTCTCAATGATTCTTAAGTTCCTCTTGTAATGGACACCTTTCAGAGATTTATAAAAGATAAATAAATGTAATAAACTTCTGTCTTTTATGCAGACATGATGACCTAAAGGAGATGCTGGACAGTAATAAAGACTCCCTGAAGCTGGAGGCCATGAAACGCATCGTAGCGGTGAGTAAAACGCATACTTCAAAACTTTATTTTGCCACTTAGTTCATTTGTCTTGTTGTCTAAACATTCTTAATCAAGGTGCATTAATTTAAGATACAAAATCTCACATCATAAAAAAAAGAATCAAAATTGAGAAACAAGAAAAATATCTGCCAAAAGGGTGAGTAAAATAAACTTGTTTTCCCTTTGAATGAAGTTTTATTTTTCCCACCTGTCACCTCAGCACTACATTTCCCATGATCCTCTCTGGTCATCACATTTATGCCTGCTTCTCACTCTCATCTTGATCTGATCTCATCGCTCAAGCCTGAAACACAACTTATGTGTGCGTCATCAATACACTCGACCTTCAGTCTTCTTCCACTGATCTTCATCCCTCACAACCTGCAACCAGATAAGAACTGTCATCGAATGTTTCCGTTCACCATCACGCCTTCATTTCCATTACTCACCTGATTACATCGCCAGTCACCTGCTTGTTCGCTCAATAAACCTTGTTTCACTTCCATCTGCCTTCTTCTGCGCCGACACCCCCCTATTTTCAGAGATTTGTATTAGCTTTAAGCATCAAATCGCTTCATTTTATAGAAGATTGTTTCTGCTACTGAATAAAAAAAAATTATCTCTCAGTTCTCATTTTACATCTCGAAATTCTGACTTTTCTCAGAATGATATAAAGTCGTAATTCTGAGAAACAAAGTATTTTTGTCATGCATTTTGGACTTTAACTTGCAATTGTGAGGAAAAAATCAAAGGAAACAAGCTTCCAGATAATTCATGCATTTTTTCAGACAAAATATATTAACTGGAAAACAAAAATACCAAGTAAGGATTTTTTAAGTCAAGTCAAGTCACATTTACTTATATAGCTCTTTTTACAATACAGATTGTTTCAAAGCAGCTTTACAGTGGTCACAGGAAAAGATTATAAACAAAGTTTGGTTGGCTGAACGGCAGCCTTAAAAGAGCTGGCAAAAAATATAATTGATGAATATTAAGTGTTAAGTTTTGATTATTGATTGATATATTTTAATCAGTTTATATTGATAACAATTCAAGTCTAATATTAAGTCAAATTTGGTCCGATTGGGGATGGGTTCATGATCTTCACAGGGGAGGGTCTAGTAGAGTCACGATCTCCGCAGACACTTCAGTGCTGTGCTCGTGGTCCTTCATCTGATCTGGATACGGCCGGATCTGGCTGACCACGGTAACCTCGGAATAAACAGAGAATAATATCAGCGTAGATGCCATTCTTCTTCTGATGTATCGAGTACATCAGATTTTATGGGAATGTTCCCAGTTCCGGCTGACCTAAATTATGCAGCCTAACAATCATTTTACATGATTTGGATTAAAAATGTATGTATAATGTGTTATGTGTATGCCAGGTTGAAGAGATGTGTTTTTAGTCTACATTTAAACTGACAGAGTGTGTCTGCTTCCCGAACTGTATTAGGAAGACTGTTCCAGAGTTTAGGAGCTAAATAGGAAAAGGATCGACCGCCAGCAGTTGACTTTGATATTCTAGATATTATAAGATCGCAATAGACGTGAAGGACTATAATGTGTTAAGAGATCGCTCAAGTACTGTGGAGCTAAACCATTTAATGCTTAGTAAGAGATTAGCAAGATTTTAAAATGTATTAATCGGTGATTAATAGGAAGCCAGTGCAGGTTTGACAGAACTGGGCTAATATGCTCATACTTCCTGGTTCTAGTAACTCGAGCTGCTGCATTTTGGACCAGCTGGAATTTGTTTATTAAGCGTGCAGGGCAACCACCTAGTAGAGCATTACAATAATCTAGCCTTGAACTCATGAACGCATGAACTAACTTTTCCACATTTGTCTTTGAGAGCATATGTCGCAATTAAGATATATTTTTAAGATGGAAGAATGCCGTTTTACAGATGCTGGACACGTGGCTTTCAAATGAAAGATTGGTATCAAAGAGCACATCCAGGTTTTAACTGACGATGAAGACTTGACAGAGAAGCCATCGAGTGTTAGGCAGTAGTCTAGATTATTATGTGTGGAACTTTTTGGTCTAATAATTAGAATCTGAGTTTTTTCAGAATTAAGCTGTAGAAAGTTATTAGTCATCCAATTTTTTATATCAGTTATGCATTCTGTTAATTTAGTGAATCGGTACTTTTCATCAGGATGAGAAGAAATATAGAGCTGAGTATCATCAGCGTAACAGTGAAAGCTAATGCCATGCTTCCTAATAACTGCACCCAAAGTAAGCATGTACAGGGTGAAAAGCAATGGTCCTTTCATTTTCAAAAATGATGTTGTATTTGTATAACATGCACACGTCACATAAAACGGAGCACAGTGTGCTGGTAATGTGTCCCACAATGCAATTCTATCCATTTCACGCTCATACACCAACGTTGTGTGATGCACAGCTCAACTGGGAAATTTGAGCTCAGTTTTCATGGATAATTGACAAAGTCCCAACAACCCTTCTGAGACATCAGGTTTTGTTTTTAGCTGTAATGAACAGATCCAGAAACAGTCACATGCGGTGAAAACCAAGTCAGACAAAAGACCTGATTGTTTAGCGGTTCAGGAAGAGATATTTGGATTTGTGACGGTAATTATACGGCTGTGTAAATAGAAAGATGCCGTTGTCGCTGCGTTTCCTTTGGATCTGTTGCGTCGGGTCTGGTTTTGTTGCGGGACAAGCGGTTTCAGAGAGCGCTTTGGAAATGGGAAAGAAATGAGTTTAATATTAATGAGAGGCTTTAGTGTCTCTGTATTGTGTAGGATTAGATCAGAACTGAAATATTTATCACTCAAACAGCCACCTGATACTGTTTCCATCCTCTGAGCGCAGGTGACACTGGCAGCAGGTACATGATTCTTTCAGGATCCCTCCAAACAAAATGAGTCAATTGTCCACCCCATTTACTTACTTGCTTTCTTTTTACAATAAATAACCCATCAGTACATGGTATAAACATCTTTTCTTTTACTTAACATGCATTAATGCTCAAATATTATTTAACAAGGAGGCATTCAATTGTCAGTAAATACATATATTTTATTAATAAATTATAACACATTATTGTACTATAATTATTATTATATAATTATTATTTAATTATTTAATTATTAATTATTTTAATTATTTGTTTTATTAAAAAAATCTTTTTAAGGAATTAATATTATTTAACAAGGTTGTCAGTTGTCAGTAAATACATTTATTTTATTAATAAATAATAATAAATAATTTAATTATAATTATTATTATTTAATTATTAATTATTTTAATTATTTATTTTATTAATACATTATTATATATTTAAAGGAATTAATATTATTTAACAAGGAGGCATTAAGGAGGCATTTTATTAATAAATTCTAATAAATTATTTTATATAATTATTATTTTATTATTTAATTTTTATTTTATTTTTATTTTATTAACACCTTATATATATATATATATATATATATATATATATATATATATATATATTAAGGAATTAATATTATTTAACAAGGAGGCATTCAGTTGTCAGTAAATACATTTATTTTATTAATAAATTATAATAAATTATTTATATAATTATTATTTTATTTTTTTATTTTTTATTTATTTTATTTTTTTATTATTAATACCATATATATATATATATATATATATATATATATATATATATATATATATATATATATATATATATAAATGAATTAATATTATTTAACAAGGAGGCATTCAATTGTCAGTAAATACATTTATGTAACAAAAAAATTCTATTTCTGAGACAGCGTTTTTATGAACAAAAAAAAAGCTTTTTGAAAACGCTTTCCAAAGGGGATTATTGAAAGTGCCGTTTTCGTGTTGCAGTGACTGTGAAAATGGTATTTAAAAACGATGACACGTTTAGTGACTAATAGATATTTGTTTATACCAGTATTGTGCCATTCACTTTCACACAGTTGCTAAAATGTTACTTTGCACACTCTTCACATAAAGATGATTTGCTCTCCTGCAGCAAAACCTGAGAGCTGTTGCTGTTTAGACCCAATATATAATGATGAGTGAGTATGAGCTGAATGCGTCAGTGAATGGTGAGATATTTTGCTAAATAAAATGATCCTGCCTGAAAAATATGATGTCTGTCTGTCCGTATAGTCTCAGGGAGCTTTTATGAGGGTTTACACATGCGCAATATGGTGAATTTTCTGACGATTCAACGTGGATGAGAAACTTTTAGAAAACGTTTTGAAACAGAAACGTCATTTTCAAATGAATCCGGATTGATGTATACGTAGCATAAATGTTTTTTAAGATCACAGTATAAGCAAATCAAACCATGTCCATATCTAAATATTGCCCTGTTTGTGTGTGTTGTCCCGTAGATGATCGCCCGGGGGAAGAACGCGTCAGACCTCTTCCCTGCAGTGGTGAAGAATGTGGCCTGTAAGAACATCGAGGTGAGGGAGACAGGAAGCGGCTCGGCGCTGACAGGATGTCAGCTTTTCTGGGTGTTATTAAACTGTAATCTTGTGTTAATATGCCATGGCAATGTGCTTCTGCTCATGAGTCACTGTGAGCTCGAGTGCTGAGTCATTAAACACCACATCAGAGCTTTATTCAACCCCACATCTATGAGTCTGTGTGTGTTTTCTCTTTCAGGTGAAGAAGCTGGTGTATGTGTATCTGGTGCGATACGCCGAAGAACAGCAGGATCTCGCTCTGTTGTCCATTTCCACCTTCCAGAGAGGACTGAAGGTCCTAAACGACACACAACCACTTTAAAACATTGATTCACTCTTGACAAAACCCCATGAATTTCTCTGAACTCTTTCACAATCTCAAGAACATCATAAAAGCCTGCGCTCCAGTTTGCATGCTGTTCTTTTGAGTGTGTATTAAAACTACTGTCTATTTAGTTAATGCTGCTGTTTATCACCATGTTTCTGTTCAGTAAAAAAATAAAATAATTACACTTTATACTATATACATGTAACATGTAAATATTTTATATTTTTATATACCTTTTTTCAAGACAAAGTAAACCCTGCGATCAAGTTTTTTCTAATGTTATTGTTACATACTATTAAAGTTTTATTAATCTTTTGAATTAGCTTTTATTTTTTATATTTTTCATGATTATTTTTCGTTTTATTTTTAGTAATTAGTTTATTTGTATTTTTTTCCAGATCTATTGTTTAGTTTAATTTGGTTTTACATTCGTTTGATTTAGTTTTCAAGACATAATTTCACATTTTCTAGACGTTTCTGGTCTAATATTTATATTTAATTTTATTTCCGCCTTATTTCAATTAACAAGCACTCATGTTTCTAAGTGTCTGTGTATGTACACAGTTTATGGCTTTCTACTCAAAAGGACTTTAGAGAACCTTTACAATTAATATAATAATAATAAGCTCAAAAGTCAGATACATATTTCCAAAATCTGGATGTGCACCTTTGGCTTTTTTTAAGAATCACTCTCAGATATAAACGTACCGCACATATTATATAAAACGGAGAGTATGCAAATAGTGATGCAGCTAAATGCTCACTAAACACAACATATTGCAAAAGAGTGTCACATGGGAGCAAAAATGCCCTCTAGTGTTCAGAATAAAGGAAATACTTGTCACACCCTTTAATTCTGTGATGTGAAATAACATTATTAAAGCATTAGTTCACAATAATGCAATCATTATCATTGTAACGTCTGATTCAGGACCCCAACCAGCTGATCCGTGCGAGCGCTTTGCGTGTGCTGTCCAGCATCAGAGTGACCATCATCGTGCCCATCATGATGTTAGCCATCAAAGAGGCGGCGTCTGACATGTCCCCATACGTCCGCAAGACCGCAGCCCACGCCATACCCAAACTGCACAGGTACAATAAAACAAGCGTCTCGTCTTGACACCACTGAACTGCATTCAATTACGCTGCCATTTTTGAAACAACCCTGTTATGCTCACCAAGGCTACATTTATTTGATTTAAAAATATAGTAATACAGCAGTTAAAATGCTTTCTATTTGAATCCATTTTAAAATGTGACTTATTCCTGTGATCAAAGCTGAATTCATTACTAATTATTCTAAAATGCTGATTTGCTGCTCAAAAAACATTTCTTATTATTATCATCAGTGTTGAAAACAGTTTTGCTGCTTCATGTTTTAAACCATGATTTCTGAATAAAGGTATTAATTTCTTTAAAAACTGTCAAAAAAAAGTCCTTTTAAAAACGTAAATATTTATTGTATAAAGATTTTGTGTTTTATAATATATCAGTTTGTTTTATATAAATATAAATTCTTTAAAAAATTATATATAAAAATATTATTATATGCATTTGTTTCATGCAAGTATAATCAGTTTCGAGAGGGTGATCAAGGACCTTAAATCCCACTAGAGAATCAATCAATAAATAAATGGACATTAAATGTTTATTGGGTTGAAATCATTTTCTTTGGAACGAGTGTGGAATGATATGAGAGAAATTAAAATCAACAGATCAGACCAATCGAAATCAAGACCTGTATATAAAGTTGTTGTAGCTAAATATGTTAGCTTGACTATTTTAAATGTTCAACATTCAATAAAAGTGAAAGTAATTCACACAGCTGATGGACGTTTTCTCTCTCCTTCATTCAGTCTGGACCCGGAACAGAAAGATCAGCTGATTGAAGTGATCGAGAAGCTGCTGGCTGATAAAACCACAGTGAGTAACAGAATCATTTCAGCTCAGCCTTGACATACGATCATCATTTCTAATCTGATCTTACATATGCTGTGTGTCTGTCTGTGTGTGTGTGTGTAGCTGGTAGCGGGCAGTGTGGTGATGGCGTTTGAGGAAGTGTGTCCGGACCGCATCGATCTGATCCATAAGAACTACCGTAAGCTGTGTAACCTGTTGATAGACGTGGAGGAGTGGGGTCAGGTGGTCATCATCAACATGCTCACCCGCTACGCCAGGACGCAGTTCCTCAACCCCAACATCAACGTGAGTTTCACTTGTCTCTGTGTGTTTGTGTGGACAGTAATACCTCAAGTGACTTTGTATACGAGCAAATCGGTTTGTATTGGAGTGCGGAAAATTTTCCCTCGCCCACGCGCATTTTTTTTAGGAAAAGTCCTAACGCTCAGTATCTTCACGCGCATTTTTACTGGAAATATCGTAACGACAGCCTCTCACAAAGCCCATCACCCCTTCACTCGTTCATTCTCTCAGCGTCGCTTGGTTTGGTTGCATCATTCACCACAGTGCATTCTTTTATAAGTGATTTACAGCGGTTTTACCTCGTGTTGTTAACATTAAGTGTGATCGCTATTGTTCACGTAATGAAATATATCCGTACAGTACAGCATATAGAAAGAAGGTAGGAGATTCTCCCTGTAAGCAGTAAAACCCTCCTCTCGTCGTCTTCACGCCAGCAGCGACGCTACTCAAAGCTAAAGTGCGCGTTACAGTAAATTGTCAAGTATTTTTAGAGTTTATTTGTCAATTATTAATTAGTATTTATACGAGATCTTAACGGTAATAATTTTAACTGTAATTAATAGAGTAAAACCAAAAAAAATATTTAAAATGGGCATTTATGGTCGTGTGGAACGAATCGAGTGATTTTTATTACATTCTTATGGGGAAAATTGTTTTGGTGGACGAGAATTGAGTTACAAGCTCTTGGAACGAATTAAACTCATAAACCGAGGTATTACTGTATTTGATGAGGACATATATCCACTTTTTCCCCCTGGGCAATGTCTATTTTCTCCCACACATCGCACATAACATGACAGCTGAAATAAATGTAGTTTAATAAATAATTTGGTCAATGTTGACAAAGTAAATAAGTGCATGTGTTAGAAAACTAGGCCCTATCACTGTTCCAGTTCAGGCCCACCTTTATTGCAATTTATTTATTTGATGGCATAATGCGCTCCTTGTGTAATAATCTCAAATTCTAGTACTGTACAGTAAAATGTAATATTTCACTAAGCACTTGTATGATGAATAGTTAGCCAAGATTAAATATTATAACACTATATTATTATTACTTTCATTTTTATTACCCCCTTAATTTATTCCATTATTTTTTCTTTATGGACAAGTAAAAACGTCACAATTACAGCCATACTGAGCAATGTTGCAAACCTTCCCTTTGTGCCACCTGATGGTGATTTTGCAAACATCTATCACATGTGACTGGGCTGTTTTAACACGGTAGCGGTACGTACGGAGGTAATACACAGCATAGCAATATATATAGATATAGTAAAGTATATACATAGAAAAATCAAGGTACAGGAACATACCTAAAAGATTAAAAATGCTTTGTCGCTCCAACTGTATCTTAGCAGTGGACCTCTGAACATTGATACACTTTTGTAGCTTTTTTGTACCTTTAAAAGAACATTTATGCATCACTAGTGATAGAAATGTACCTTTTGTTAGGCAGCGAGGAGAGCGTGTGATGCGGAGAAAACAACGGAAACACGGATGCAACAGAACTCAGGTTTAATGCAAATGGAGAAACTGAAAACACTTTAAATGCAAACAAAAGCGGCACTCGATGGTGCAAAAACACGGAGCGAGGAGCAAACATCCACACACGAACATCACCATAAACATTAAAATTACCGACGAAGACAAGGGGTAACAAGAGGGTTTAAATACATGAGGAGATTACAGACAGCTGGCACACTAAATGGGTTATCACAAACTAGACAGGCGTGGGAAGGAATGGGGAGACACGGGGAAACCCGGAAGTGTGTCACCTTTGAGTCCTGGTATGGTTTAAAATTGCATCCTGGTTTTTTCACTGATGTCCTGCAGAGACAAAGCATTTGCACTCTTTTAGGTGCATTCCTGTACCTTGATCTTTCTGTGTGTCGGCGCTGTGATAGATTTAAGCCATAGATTAATGAAGTGTAATGTTATTGTAATCATTTATGTTTTTGTGGTACTCTGGTTACATTCTGGTAATGTTATGGCGAGAAAATGAGTGCATAGAGTGATCGATGGACATCAAAGCAATTTAAGATAATAATCCACTCTTAATGTGTGTGTACATACGCAGGAGTCTCTGCTAGAGGAGAGTGGAGAGAAGGCATTCTACGCCTCTGATGAAGAAGATGATGATGAGGAGGATGAAGATAAGAAAGCCGAGGCGGCCGCTCTACCGAAGAGGAAGCCGTATGTGATGGACCCCGATCACAGACTCTTACTAAGGAACACCAAACCTCTGCTGCAAAGCCGCAATGCTGCCGTGAGTCTCGCAATCCTCCCTCCTTTTGCTCCAATTACAATTATTGTTTAGAAACAAAATAATTCAATACATTTTAAATTATTATCTAGAACATTTGACTGTAACCCTCTGGTGCTGCTCACGTGGGGATCAGAAAAGGGATTTTATGGTACTAAATTATATTTCTGGAATATTTATGATACATTTATTACATATTAATTACTTTTTGAGCGTAGACCTGAAAAGTACTTTTCCGACTTAAATTGTAGCAAATATTGAATGCTTTAGAGCACAGATTGAAGTTTGGTCTCTTTTTAAAGAACATACTTGGCAGATTATTGCTAAAAAAAGGTTTTTTAAAGACAAAAAAAAAGGTTATAGAAGTTTATCATAAAATGTAAGTTGTGTTCCAAAATTAAGTTTGATATTTCAATGAGCTTTCAGTAAGATTTTGTTTGGTCGTAGCACCAAACGTTTCCACTAGGCTGAAATTCGTTTTACATTAATTTCCAGTACACTTTTTAGTTATTTTTAATTTTTAATTAATTTAATTAAGTAATTTTTAACCATGAACAAAACAAATGGGACTTTTTTTTCCAGGACCATTTAACCTTTTCACATCATGTCCTTGATGATTTTGTGTGTGTGTGTGTGTGTGTGTGTTTACATATAAAGTGCCAAACCATTACCAAGTTTCATAGCATTCAGAGTAAAAAATTCTAAAATATACAAGGTTTTTCGGTAAAAAAAAGACCGAAAAAGACCAAGGGGTTAAGAATTCTGTCCAAATTAGGATATAATTAGAATTCATAGTCTGAATTAGAATAGAATTGTCCACTTCCAATAAATTGGAATGACAAGAAGAGGTGAATTTCATTAGTCCAGTCATTAATTTTGACTAATTATAATGTAGCTTTTCCTGATATGTAGCATGACATTTCTAAATGAATAAAAAAGTGAATTTAAATTCTGCATTCTGTTTCCACCTCAATTTAAATTAAGATTTAAATTTAATTAGAGTTAATGAAGCATTGTTCATTCAATTCTGACTGGTACACAACCTTTTTTATAACAGTCAAGTCAAGTCACCTTTATTTATATAGCGCTTTTTACAATGTAGATTGTTTCAAAGCAGCTAAATGGGTCATTATTCTTTATTTTAAAATCCACTTGCGTACATAAAAAATTAATGTGCATGAACATTTGAAGCTTTGAAAGACTTTTTGAAACCACCCCATTTTTTTGCTTAATCACTTTGGATAAGTTACATTTTTAAATCATTTTGTAGTCATGAAACTTTATTTTAGTTGGTGTCAATTTTTCAAAACAGTAATAATATATTTATTATAGTTATTATTATTACATAGTTATGTTTTTAAGTTTCGAATTATTAAAAGGTATCTGTTTTGTTACCCTTTTATATTTTTTAACACTTTTTTTTACAGTCTCAATGAGACCTTTCCACACATCGCCTCTAAACGGAAAACAAAAAAAGCAGTTTATTTAGCCGTAAAGATAATATTAAAAAAATAATATTTATTTAATATTTATTTATTTAGCCGTAACCATAATGCATCTCTCTGTCTCTGTAGGTGGTGATGGCAGTGGCTCAGCTGTACTTCCATTTGGCTCCTAAAGCAGAAGTGGGCGTCATTGCCAAGGCTTTGGTCCGGTTGATGCGCAGCCACAGGTGAGTAATGAAACATGCACAAACTCACACCAGCGCTGAGACTAACCGGCCCACGCTTCATGTTTAATGATGTACGGTCATCAGTCAGTGCGGGTAAAATGACACGACAGTTCTCACGCCGAGTTTGGCATTAGCCGCAGATGGAGAGATGGAGATGACATCGTTTCAATTAACCTCTTTTTGAAAACAGAATTTAGACTTGTAAACGTTTCATGTTGTGGCGTTACTGATGTTGCCGTGTGATTTGTGTCTCTGCAGTGAAGTGCAGTACGTCGTGCTTCAAAACGTCGCCACGATGTCCATCAAGAGACGGGTGAGCGATTCACACATGTTGATCTCCACTGCAGATCACTGAAGGGCATTTTTATTATTTATTTACATAATATGATTAGTATGTATTTTCTAAAAGACAAGACATGACAGCTTTATCCGTCTAGATGTGATCGGTCAGCAAACAGTTGAATACATTGAGAAACGCTGGTGAAAATCATATGGAAAGGTTTTAATCTAGTTTAAATGCATTATGATTAAATATTGAAGCTGAAGACTCTCATGTGCTGCTTTTTATACGTTCAGTAATTTGTCCTTGAAAGATTTCAGAGTTAAAATCATGTTTCTGCAAAGGCATAATAAATAGGACAATTCCATCAGTATTAAAAAGAGATGTATGCAGAAGGTATGATGAATGCTGTGGTGTTTATATATGCTGTGTTTTGTGTTTTAGGGAATGTTTGAGCCGTATCTGAAGAGTTTTTATATCCGCTCCACGGACCCAACGCAGATCAAGATTCTCAAGGTCAAGCTCTACTCGCATTTGTTTTCATGAGAAACTTTATGCTAAGATATTATGCCATAATGATTTCACTTGCTTCAGATATTTTGAACGTTTCAAAGCTGATTTTCTTTTTATTAACACAGCTGGAGGTTTTGACTAATTTGGCTAATGAGACGAACATCTCCACTATCCTGAGAGAATTTCAGGTATGATTTGACATATGATGTTCTTATGGTTTAACATTATATAATATACAGTAAGTCTACAAAAGCTTGGTATCGGTAAGATTTTTGATCATGTTTAAATGTCTTATGCTCATGCAGTAAAACATTAATATTGTGAAATATTATATTACAATTATTCTATTTGAATGCATGTTAAAATAATTGTTGCCTTAATGCAAAGCTGTATTTTCAGCATCGTTGCTTCAGTTTTCAGTGTCACATGATCCTTCAGAAATCAGTCTAATGTTCAAGATACATTTATTTTTATTATCAGTGTTGAAAAAAACACTTTTATTTGAAATGGAAATCTTTTCTAACATTATGAATGTCTTTACTGTCACTTTTGATCAACGTAATGCATCCTTACTGACCCCAAGCATAAATAACATAAAACAATGTTTGCAGTTGAATACAAAACATGAAATCTTAGCATTTTTAAAAGTTATTTTGTCACCACATGATTACATAAGTGAACTGCAAAGTACAAGGTGGATAAAGATGGTAAGAACAGAAATGTTGAAACAGTATCTAAAACACACACAGATCAATTTTAACCTAAACACTTCATGATGAATAAATACGTTTTTTCATCAATCACCCATATTAAGATTGAATATTACAGTATATTTCTCTTCTTTAGTTTATTCCAGTATATTATGACTGGGAATAGTGATGCATTTATCATTTTGTGTGATAGACGTATATTAAGAGCATGGATAAGGACTTCGTGGCGGCCAGCATTCAGGCCATCGGTCGCTGTGCAACAAACATCGGTGAGGTCAGAGACACCTGTCTGAACGGCCTCGTACAGCTGCTGTCCAACAGAGACGGTGAGAGTGTGTTCACATACGCAAACAGCTTGACGGAGTGCAACCAAACTGTTTAAAGCACAGGGGGTCTTTAATTATCCATAAAGTGAGCGCTGTTCAAGCAGACTTCAAAAGTTATTTGCTCTGATGTCAGAAGCGTTTCTTATGCATACATATGTTACCATAAATACACTTTATACGCTTGAGATTGGTCCGCCACATGCTGTACAACGGAGAGAGACGCAATGCAGTGGCCAAAGATGCCCGTCTGATAGTGTCGAGTAATATTTAGTGTGTGTTTTCAGAGCTGGTTGTGGCTGAGTCAGTGGTGGTGATCAAAAAGCTCCTGCAGATGCAGCCTGAACAGCACAGCGACATCATCAAACACATGGCCAAACTCATCGACAACATCCAGGTAGCGTTCTGCATCTGAGCCGAACTTCACTACTGTGGCATTTCAGACGGTCTCCATAGCCCTGATTATGTATCTGTGCGTCAGGTGCCGATGGCCCGAGCGAGCATCCTGTGGCTGATCGGCGAGTACTGCGAACACGTGCCTAAAATCTCCCCCGACGTCCTGAGAAAGATGGCCAAGACCTTCACCAACGAGGAGGACATCGTCAAGCTGCAGATTATAAATTTGGCTGCCAAACTGTACCTTACTAATTCAAAACAGGTGAGTGGATATATATATAACTGGGATTAAGAAGAAATCTTGATTAAAAGAATAAATAATAATAATGAAAAAATAATTTTTTTTAAAGTATATGTGTGTGTGTGTGTGTGTGTGTATATATATATGTGTGTGTGTGTGTGTGTGTGTGTGTGTGTGTGTGTGTGTATTTAAATATATATATATATATATAAAAATTTGTTTAAGATATCTTTTCCCCACAGTTTTTTCAGTTTTAATAGATTTTTTTTAAATTCCATTTAGTAATTTCTAATTAATTACTAATTTCTAATTTTTTATACTTCTATGTAGTAATTTCTAATTAACCTTTAGTTTTTCATCTAATATTTATATTTTATTTTATTTCAGCGTTATTTCAATTAAATTATGTTGTTAATAGTTTGTTGTAGTTAATATAATAACCTTGACTATATGCGTGCTTGCTTTCATTTGGTTTACTGCTGTTTAACAAGCTAGGATAAATAATGCAACACGCATTAGCAGTAAGTAAGCTAATGTGCATAATCCAGCATGACGAAAATAAACAAGAAAATAAATATGAATCAAACACATACAAAATTTTCCCATTTCACTGAGGTTTTCACATTAAAAATACATGAAAAGCCAGTTTAAGTGATTTGAAGACATCCATATAACTGATGTTGTGCAGTATTTTACAAAATGATGTTTGAAGATAGTTTTATGGAAAAACCCTGAAAGGATGTTCATTTCAATTGCATTAAAATGTGCATTTTATCTAAAAGATTTTTTATTATTATTATTATATATCATTTATATTTTAATGCTTGATACAAATGCTTTTCTTCTTTTTTTTCAGTGTTCCAGGCTTTATTTTTATATTCTCAATTATATATTTTAAATGTACAGTTTGTTTGATGTGCAGGACACCTGCTTAAAGATACTGTGTAATGCTTTATTCAATGCATCATCAATCCAATCAAAAAGTTATTTTATGTTTTATATTATTTCAGAAAATGTGTTTTTGTGGTTTACACAATAATAACCCTGCATTAGAGCGGCAGTCTGGAGGAAAGCTGGAGAGACCCAACGAGAGTCATTGTTTAATCAAGCGAGACACTTTCTGTCTGCATGTCACATCATTTAGACACACAAGTAACAAGCCGGTTAGGCATGAAACTCTTGAGACAAAATACATTTTCCTTTTCCTTTTTTTTCTTCTCTTTTCTGTCTTTCAGACTAAGTTGTTGACACAGTATGTACTGAACCTGGCAAAATATGATCAAAACTATGACATCAGAGATCGCGCGCGCTTTATCCGCCAGCTAATTGTTCCCACCGATAAGAGCGGCGCTCTCAACAAATACGCTAAGAAGCTTTTCCTTGCACTCAAGCCCGCCCCCGTCCTGGAGTCTCCATTTAAAGGTAGGCAGCAGCTATTTACGCTAAGTACTAAGTACAAATAGCATATTTTCTAAGCAATGGATGGAAGTTAAAATACCAGTTAGATACTAATTTCATGTATTTTAGTACATTCTACATTATTTTTACATTGTGTAAGCGATTACATTATATAATTGCTGCTATAATATATAATATAACAAATAATCTTTCCTGTAGCTCAAACAGTAGAGCGTGGCGCTTGCAACGCCAAGGTCATGGGTTCGATTCCCAGGGAACTGATTAGAATGTCAATATGTTTCTTGATAGAAAGCCTCTGCCAAATGCATAAATGCAGCCTTATTGGGACAATAAATCCCCCCTAACCCTACTTGCTGCTTATTAAATAACTGTTAGGCACTTTTCACGTTTTCTTTATTTATTGAAAATAAAGGCCTTTCCAATCTGAAATGCAATAGTAAAAAGGAGAAGAACGAGTTCTGCAAAAGGACGATTTGAACTCGGGTCGATCATGTCAAAAGTATCTGCAATGCGCCTTTCAAGAACAAGCCATAGCTGTTCTTTGTCATTTTCTTTGGGCGGAGTTAGAGTAAATAGCCTCTGCTAACAAGACGGACTATTTTTAACCCATTTTTCTTGAGACTTAAACCCATGAGACTTAAACGAGCTCTCAGTTCATTTACAGTGTCAAGACGTCTCAGATGTTTCTCCTAAAATGACACCTTTATAAAGCGTTGAAAGATATAAAATTAATGTAGTTAGCTGCTTAACTTGATGACAGATATCAGAGTTCATTGATTTGAAGGTTAATCTCTGCACATTTTGAGATCTATTTTGAAAAATCTGAGGAGCAGGAGACAATTGAAAAATGAAAGATTTTTCCTCATATCTTTGCAGACAGAGATCACTTCCAGCTGGGGTCACTGTCTCATCTGCTGAACGCTAAAGCCGCTGGATACCAGGAGCTGCCCGACTGGCCCGAATCTGCGCCTGACCCGTCCGTGCGCAACGTGGAGGTGAAGGATTCTGTGTGTGCAGGGAGAACAGTTCTGACAGAGGCAGGGCCAGAGGGCGCAGGGGTGCTTCTCCTACAGACCACCAGAGGGAGCCGCAACATTCAAGACCTCCCAAAGAAACACCCCAAAGCGCTGACAAAAACAAATCACCTTTATATAGTTCACTCTCCTCGCTCATTAGCATAACTCCACCCTCATAACGCATTAATCACACACTCTGCATTTCAATGGGGTGGGAGCTACTCATCCTGCAGCCCTATTGGTTGTGTCTAAATCAGTTTTGAAGCAGTTGGTCCCGGAAGTAAAAAAAAAAAAAACCCTTAATTTTCACCATAATGACATTGATTTTTTTATCAGAGCTTAAAAAGACAGACTTACTGTGAATTATGAGGTTATTAATCGATAGTATTATTATTTAGTTGAAACCATCACCCCACATTATTTCAACTTATTTTTTTAAGTAATCATGTTCAACAGCAGAATTCCTGATGAGAAACTACATTACCCATGATTCTTTGCCAATCGGAGAATCGTAACAAATCGTCTTCTGTCCAATTTTTCTCTATGAGAAAATGAACGGGACAAAAACTTCCGGAACCAAGGCTGATGAAAAAGTGGTGCTCTTTTGCACTCAATTAACAGCGTGTCACAGATGATACTTATAGTTTAACTTGAACATTCCTTTAAGCAGAAACAAACAACAGAATTCTAGAATTCTTTGCTTTAAAAAGCTAGAATTGTGGTTCTAGAATGTTCCTTTCAATCACTGAGAGTTCTAGAACAGACACACCCACATATTTACATAAGCCACGCCTTCCTGATTAATATTCCATGATAAAATCTGCATATGCATGAGGTCTGCACCACACACTGATAGGTCAGGCTCTTCAGGTTTTTGTCAGCATAATCATGTTTGTTATTTCATAAAGCACTCATCATTCACAGCAGATTTCTCATCTTATAGATAGGTGTTTTATTGGTTATATCCCCTCCGATGTTCATCCGCATCCTCTTTTTGACAGCCTGTCTGTCTCTTTATGTTCCCGCCCACCATATTATGCAGCAGGAGGAGGTCATAGACACCAGTGAGGGCCGAATCGGTCTCCTGGGAGACTGGAGAGAGGTGCTCACAAGAGTGCAGTGGCTTCTCTCTCTGTCCAGCTTGACCTTACTGTACTAAAGTGTGTTTTTTTTTTGCATCTCAGTCTGAAATCTGCTGACCTCATTTCCTGCCTTGAAAACCATCACATCACAAAGCCTTCATATTAATGTTGCACTTCCATTACTATGACACCAAATGTTCAGCAAAGCATTAAAACTTCATACTAATACAGATTTGTTATTAACACACTGAGTATATGATTAGAGATCTGAAAACTCTAAACAAAGGGGTGAATTCACTAAACGGTCACTTTTATAAACGATATTTCATAGTACCTGTGCCATTTAAAGAGCGTTTCAGGGGCCTGAACAACAGAGGTGTGGCGATGTTGTGCCATCCCAACACAATCTCATGGCATTTCATAACCATTTTACCTTTTGGCTAATCTGTGACTAATTTGTATGAATCCATATTATCTTGTTCGTATGTTTTCGTACGATCCGCTTACGACCCAGTAGAAGTTAGTTTAAGGGGTGAGGTTGTGGGAGAACCTTCATAATTTTTAACGATTCGTACAATTCACATAGTATGAATTCATATAAAACTGCCAGCTCATAAAAGTTACGTTTTCCCATGAGATTGTGTTGACCGTCCCAGTATAGTATGTCAGTTAGCAGTAATCTGCAGAATTCTTTTACCACCTATAGCAGTGTTTTTCAACCACTGTGCCGCGGTACACTAGTGATCGTCAGGTGTGTCATGGAAAATTATTAAATTTCACCTAATTGGTCTAAAAAACTTTTCTTTTTTTTTTTACTAATTCATCATAAAATACTTTTTTCTTTGTGTTTATTTGATTCCCATTCAAGACACTTTGATAAGAATGACTGTATATTGTTAATATAGCCTACAGAGTTTCATTTTTTAACATTTTCGTTTGGTCGTGTGCCTTGGGATTTATTTTATTTTTAATGAAAAAATGTACCTTGGCTCAAAAAAGGTTGAAAAACACTGACCTATAGCACTTAGAAATGACAAAAATTGGGAAATGTGCACTGCAGATTGCTTTCAGCAAATTTGTGGGCGTGTTTGATACCAAATTAGCATAATTTGCATAATGAGTTGAGTGTTAAAACATATGGGTGTAAATAACACTATTCGTTCTTAGTGAATTCCCCCAAAAGGCTCATTCTTACCAAGAACTATAACTATATTTATATTTTAAATAATGTTTACGATAAGCGCACACTGCTTATGTCGTTTACTGCTTTCACACTCTTTAAACTGATTGGCTATCAATGTTTTCATCGTTCATCTGAAAGTGACTCTACCGATATCATTGTTATGTGTCGTTATTAAACCTATGAAGTGGACGTTTCTACTCCCATAGAATGAGAACGATTATTAAAACATTATAGTTATGGTCCTTGGTTTGAACAGGCCTTATTAACACTTTCAGTTGCTTTGACTGAAATATGGACGTGAAACTCATCCAAATATACTTGCTAAGTGCAACCTGAATCCTTGTGTGTACTTTTTAAATCTTTTTCTTTCTTTTCTGTTCTATTCTGTTCTTTTCTTTCCTCTTCTTCTGGCCATCTCACAGCATCATTCTTGCGTTTCTTTTTATTCTTTCCTGTTTGCCAGGTTATTAGGCTGCTCGAAAGAGTCACCACTTTAACCAGCGTGAGTCTGTCAGTCACCCTTAGCGTCAGACCCAAAGAGCTTTTGCCACCAGCCTAGCGTAGCGTCTGTACTGTGCTAGATCAGCCTTTCCCTTTCCTAAGCCCTTGCTCAACGATTAAAGACAAGAATCCTCAAAAAAACACCTCGGAAATGGCCCACAGCACTGATGCTAGTCGTTAATCGCTCATTTATGCCCCAAACATCTGTTAAAACATGCTAAATATAGTTTAAAGTCTAATTAATCTTGGGTAAGTCAGTGCTGGAGGTCTTTGGGGGTCTTTTTTAGGATGTGATTTCTTTAATTATACGTGTTAGCGTACACAACAACAATGAAAGTGGCCATGAATGCACAACCTTTCCTGCTGTAGACACACCAAACGCTGAGATGCAGGTCTCAAGAAATGTAATCATATTAATGTATGAGTGTAAACGAAGACGTTTGATGCTTGTAAAGAGGCATTCATGGCCGTTATATGAACCTCTCTCTCTCTCTCTGATTAGGTTCTCCATAAGTATTTGAGCTTATTTTGATGGTGTTTTGCAATTTCTTTTGCAGATTCCAGATTGGAGCAAATGCACAAGCCGGAAGGATCGCAAGGAGAAGAAAGTAGAGAAACCATTTTACTCAGACTCTGATGGAGAATCTGGCCCGACCGAATCAGCAGATAGCGGTAACATCTTGTCTAGGAGAAAATTTACTAGCTATATAGGAAGCCATTTTTTTATGCATCCTGCCTGGGTTATCATTAACTACTAAAAATATTTATTGAAATAAAATCTAATTTAAATATTACAAGCGTTGTCTTGGTTTGAAAGTTGAAGCACTAAAAATATTAAATGTAAATAAAAAACAAAACTACAAAAATTAATTTAAAAGGTATAAAACTTAAAATCAATAGATTTCAGTCTGATATTAGCATGCTGCTAAGCTAATGTCTTAATACTTTTATAGCAAAAAAAGACACTATTGGATGAAGTAGAGCATTCACATTAGACTCACTGATTCCTTTTTGACTTTATCATGTTGCTAAACTAAAGACTACATATGCTAATAAGCACAAAAAATGAAAATAGAAAATACTAGAGATGTACCAATTGTTAGCAGTATGGGTGCTGTGTGAAATGCGGAGAGACACGGAGATCCAAGATCCAACAGAAATGCTTTATTCTTTGAACACGAAAACCAAAAGACTTTAATTATAAACAAAAGCGGCACATCTGTGCAAAAACTGGGAGAAATGCGGACAAAACATTCACACACGGAGCTGAACATCGACATAGAAACAACCACTTAATATCCGACAAAGACAAGGGAACACAGGAGGGAATAAATACACAAGGACATGACAAACACCTGGGAGAACAACCATGTACTGATGACAGGACAGGAAGGGCATGGGGAGAGACACAGAAGGGACCCGGAAGTGAAACATACGAAGAGACTGTGACACCAATACTACATTTCTCTTCCGAATGATTCAGAATGATATCTGTTTTTTTTAACACTACAGGGAACTCTCTCATTTGGTTCATTACTGTAATAATAAAGGTTAAAATTAACAACTGAAGCTATTATATTCACTATAATACATTTTGAGACACACTCAAATAAATAACTTTGAAATAATAAATATACTGATAATGACCTAAATCATTTCGGTACTGTTTCTTTCAACATACCTTCTAATGTTCATGCATGAATCTTGCTTCACGCTGCTGCTTGAACTGAGCCGTACATCAATCTGTCTCACCACATTAAGTCAAAACGTAATTAATTGTAGGGAAAAACTGCAGACTGCGGGTAATTCATAGGGTCAAATAAAGTCTGCTTTAATGTTGCTATTTTTTCCACTGTTAATGTTTTATTGTCACGTTAACTGAATATGTTTTCCACCCTCTTTTGATTGACAGGATATAGTCAGCCCTGATCATCAGCTGTTTTTTTTAAACAATTAGTGAGAATAATTGCTTTTATCGGCCTATACCGATTATTGGCTGACACATTGGTGCATCTCTAGAAAATACACGTGTTTTGAATGAAAATTTTAATGGATAATATTATTTATTATGCTTGTTCTCTTTGCAGAATCAGACTCGGGCAGCAGGTCAGAAAGCGCTAGCGGCAGTGATGAAAGCGGCTCCGGTACAGAAAGCATAGAGAGTGGAGAACAGACCGAGTCTGAGGAGGAAGAGGAAGATGAGGAGGAGGAAAAGAAAAAAAAGAAACGGCTGGACAAGACCAAAGCAAAGAAGCCAGTGGAGGAGAGCGCAGAGAGGTGCGTCATCCACAGATCTACATAAACCAGTGCCAATGTTTTGATCCGTTTGTTTCTCCAAATGTCTCATGTTTTGCCCACAGTGAGCAGAGCAGCGGCACCGAGGACAGGAAACGAGGCAGGAAGGCAGGGAAGAA
Organism: Rhodeus uyekii; assembly: GCA_037043235.1. Classification (NCBI taxonomy): domain Eukaryota; kingdom Metazoa; phylum Chordata; class Actinopteri; order Cypriniformes; family Acheilognathidae; genus Rhodeus; species Rhodeus uyekii. Next base: position 1,591,484 of record JAWRVZ010000066.1, read on the forward strand.
TCAGAAGAGTGATTCAGAGTCAGAGAGCGAATCAGAGAGCAGCGAATCAGAGGAGTCGGAAGAGGAATCAGGGGAGGAGTCTGAATCTGACACCGACATCAGGAAGAAGGTTAGACTAGTTCACAATGGGATACTAGTTTACTACTTACTGAATACTGTCCAGTAAATAAATCATATATTGCATTTTTATTTCAAGTTTATCTGATAATAAACATTTCTAAGAGTAGTTTTCTGCTATTTTCACATGAATTCAGACAAAGTATTAATAAACAGTGCTATGTGATGTTATTTACCTCTACTACTTGATGCACAAATAAATGTACATGCATGTATTTTTCTCATTTCACTTAGCCGCCCGTATCAAAGCCACCTCCCAAACAATCCAAAAAAGAGAGCAAGAAGGAGACGCAAGAAATGTCTTTGCTGGATCTGGATGACTGTGAGTAAGACATATAAGACCAAATGCTTGAATGTAAAAGTAAAACTAATCTCTCTTTCTCTCTCTCTGTCTCTTTCTCTCTTAGTTGAACCAAGCCCAGCATCAGCTCCAGTGACTCCGGTCAACTTCCTGTCCAGTAGTCTGGTTTCTGATCTAGAGGGTTTGTCACTGACTGACTCTATTCTGGCTCCTACAGTGAGTTTTGTGGTCAGACTATAATCGTAAATTGCAGTAAAAGTACTGTGCTTACATCAAAGCTGAATTTTTAGCATCATTACTCCAGTCTTCAGTGTCGCATGATCCTTCAGAAATCAGTATAATATGAGGATTTGATGTTTGATAAACATTTCTGATTATTGTCAATGTTTGAAACAGTTCAAGAACCTTTGATGATTAGAAAGTTAAAAAGAAACTGAAATAGAACTCTATTGTAATATAGTGTGAGGGTGTGTGGAAGGGGGGGGGGGACAAGACTGGACTGACTTGACTCGACTAGAACCAACACACGGCTAGACTGGGAATAGGAAACATCCAGGATGGGAACAAGGCAGCACACAGTCAAAATACAACGACGAAACAGCACAAGGCAGCAAACATGGAGGGATTAAATAGACACAGGAGGGAGGATAAAAACTTTAACAAATCAAAGAAATGACAATGAAACAAGATGGGCAGGGTAACAGTGACAAGACATGAACATGCAGCCAATGCGGACGCACATTGCTGCATGTTCACAAAAACACAAAGACCAAACTGTATGTGATACGAAAACACAACATGAAAGCACGTGGCCGATCTAAACACGAACCGTGTGCTTACAACACTGCACAAAGACCCAAGAGCTCGCGGTTCAAGCAGAACTTGAAACCGCACCCACTCACAAGATCTAGAGCGAGCAAGAACAAGCAAACACCTGTTCCACTACAACAATAATTTACTAGACAGAATGTGGGAGAACCCTGACATATAGTATATTTAATACAGAATAAAAGCATTCATTTCCTCTAACTAATCCCTAATCTTTGAATGGTAGTGTACATAAAATTGCGATTTAATGTGATATAAATAAATCTTTTCTATTTTCTTATAGACCATTGCACCTTCTGGTTCGATAAAGATGTATGAGCTCCTGCACCGTATAAAGGGCGAGGGTCTTGCGGTTGAGTACTGTTTCAGCCGGCAGCCCTTCAGTCCCGACCCCAACATGGTGGCCGTCCAGATCCAATTCACCAACAACACCAACTCCGAGACCAAAAACCTGCATATCGAGGAGCCCAAGCTGCAGTCTGGGATGAGGATCCGAGAGTTCTCTGAAATAGGTCTGCAGCCCAGCACAGAATGAGTCGTTCTACACAGGAGCTTCACGTTTATTTTTGTTCTATTTGCCTTGTTTTTTCAGAGCTGTTAGCAGCAGGTGATTCAGTTACTGTGGTGATGGGCATAGATTTCTGTGATTCTACGCAAGCAGCAAACTTCCAGCTGTGGTGAGTGTTTAATGATGCACTTCGGTTTTCTGATGTCCACTTTTGATAAGGTTAGTCCAGGTGTCATGCACTCAAAATGGTATACATTTAGTTTTTCATGGCCATTCTGCACATTTAGAATTTAACATATTTCTAAGGGTGTAAGAATACATCGTTATATCGCGATATAAATATGCAACGATATGTATCGTTTATGTAAGCGATACAGAGTTAGTTTTATCCAAGGCTCAGAGCTTAATGAAATCATTTAAAGTCAATCAAGTGGTCTAATCCAAATCCGAGTCTTTTGTAGAGACACGATGGCTTTATATGATGTACAGTGATGCACATACTGTAATAACCTAACTGTTATCTGCAAAAACAATGTGAGAGTGAGTAAATATAGAGTTAAAATGTACAGTTTGGGAATAGTTTTTACATGCTCTTTTGCGATTAGAACTGTGATTGATTGCATTGATCATCTACAGCACATTCTAAGCGTTTAATATGGTTTATTCTTGTATGAATAGTGCATTAATAGCAAGAGAGGTGGGACATAACGAGCACCGGGGAAGTCTTTGTGTGGCTTGTGTAAGAGATCCATCCTCGCCTGTATTGAAAGTGCGAGTGCATGAGAAAGAAATGAAAGTTTACGGAGTTTCTGTGACGTTGCTACATTAAACTGTACTGTACACCGTATAATATGTTGAATATAATGTGTGATAATGCAGTGGGGGGATATTTGTGTTTTGATGATAATAATAAAACATGACTGTATTGTTTCACCCCTACATATTTCTGTCAGGGTTCTGCCACATTCGGTCTAGTAGTCATTTCTTGGTTTTGTGGCAGAGCTCTGACACTACCGTTATGTCTCGTGTTTGGTGTGTGCGCACGGCGTCGAGGATTCGAGCCGTGCGCGCGCTTGTCTGTGACGTCTTTCGTACGAGTTATGATATCCGGTCCCGATACTTGGGTCTGGTTCAGTTTTGGATCGGGATTCAGGCATTCATAACTCGTGTGTGTTAGTCCTTGTCGTGAGCTCGTGAGAACTCGTTCTTGCGAGCTCTACGTTATGTGAGTGGGCGCGGTTTCAAGCCTTGCGCGAGCCGCGCCTCCTCTCGTCCGTGTGTTTATGTTTGGCACGCGGTTCGCATCCAATCGGCCGCGTGCTTTGTTTTCTGTCACGCGCAGTTTGGCTGTCGCCAGCTGCACGTCGTCTTTGTCTCGTCAGTGTGTAACCCTCCCACCTTGTTTCCCTGCTTTAGTTTGATTTGTTCCCAGCTGTGTCTTATTCAATTACCGTTCCTCATGTGTGTATTTAATCCATCCGTGTCTGTTGTCTTGTGCTGGTTTATCGTCGTTACAAGGTAGTGTTCATGCTGTCCTGTTTCTAGTCCTGAATCAAGTCTGTCAAGTTTGAAGTCTTAAGTCTAGTCTGAGTTCGAGTCTGTCTTCTAGTCTTGTTTTCCCCCTCGGGGTGGTTTTTGTTCAGTTTTGTTTCCATTTTGTATGTAATAAATCCCCATTCTCATTGCACCATTGGGTCCTCGTTCATCCCTTCCCACACACCTGACAATTTCTGTATGTAAAATACCTCCATTTAAACAACTGGGATCAGTTCCTTTACTCCAATTCCAAATATCGTTGTTTACTGAAAAAAATCATTTTCAATCTCTGTTTCAGTACTCACACCCGCAAATTCTTCGTTTCGATCCAGCCGCCCGTCGGGGAGCTGATGACACCGGCGTTTCTGACAGAAAACGACTTTAAGAAGGAGCAAGGTGAGCGATTCTCATTTTAGCGCTCACAGTTGCCCCATTGATTGCTCCTTTTCCTCAAAATGCATTGCCCCATTTTTCTGTTTCATGGCTTTTATCAAGTTAGAATCCTAATTTGCATACTATTATTGTGCACTAAAACACTACATACTTTTGTGGCCAGAAATTTGCCTCTTGATTCCACCAACCCCTTCTAATGTAAGCATTAGCTTCTACTTAAACTCATTACTACTTAAACCCATTTATGTACTTTTGACATACAATTTTCAACACATGACGATGTTGAACACAAACACGAATAGTGTGCAAATCAGAATTCAGCCCATGCTAATTAGCATTCCGCTAACAGCTCAGCAATAATTCTCTGTCAGTTTAGCATACAGTGTTAATATATTTGTTGAAACATTAGTTTAACATACTAATTTCTTCCTCTTCCACGGGGTTGTTTTGACGCTGTTCATTAGAGAATCTTTTAAATGGTAAGTTTCTCTGATGTAGCTGATTAGCCTAGCACTTACAGTCACCTCCTCTTTCCCTTTAGTTCCTAATTTTATTTACACAAATGCACAGAACCAGCTAACAGGGAACATTCTTGGAACGTTCTGACAAGGTTCTCTCAAAGTTACAAACAAACGTTCTTCTAGTAACATTAATGGAACATTTGTTTAAAGTTACGAGGGGCCTCATTTATAAAACTTTGCGTAGGATCCCTACTAAATGTTTACGTGCCAAAAATGACATATGCTAAAAGATCACATTTATTATCTACAATCTAACTTCACGACCTCACCATCTGTGTTGCCAATTCCCTTTGTCTCCAGAATGAGCGTACGCGCGGCTCAAATTTTGCTTAAAGGTGCGCACATTCTCCTGTCAAGTTTTTTATAGATCACAACCTTTGCGTGGGAACTGGTGTACGTACGTTTCCAGCCCCGTTTTCTGCGTACACACGCTTTATAAATGAGACCCCAGGTCTTTAATAATGTCCTTAAAACTATATGTAAAAAAAAAAATTCTAAAGCATTTTAAGTTGTTTTTCTTGTTTCAGAACGTTCAGAGAACATAAAAAAATTAATGTTCCCATAATGTTTGATAATGATAACATTTAATGTTCACTTAATGACCAATACCAAAACTGTAACTGTAACAAATAACTCTTTAAATGTTCAGAAAACTGAACGTTTTCAAAACTTAATGGGAATGTTAGCAAACTATTCATAGAGCTATTTTTGTTAGCTGCACACCACCTTTCTGTGTTTCTGTAAATGCTTTTGTTTCCAGCTGCCCCTCCCTCTTAATGCAATCTCCAGTTATCACCTTGGTGACTGTTTCCATGACTATGCATTTTCTCACAGCATGTCAAGGTAAAAATATGCTGCATCTTACTAGGAATGTGCCTTAGAAACACCGAACCGGTCCAAACGACCCTGAACCATCACAATACTCTTCAGAAAAGCACTCTTAACACAGCCCACCAAATTTTTTTTGTGTACTCTCTACATAGACTGCAACCTTTTAAGCTTTTAAGTGATTGAATCGAAACACTCATTGTGTGCATCCGCTCTGGTAATGCCTGACTGAACAATAGAGTCTGACTTTTTAGTAAACTAACAATATAATTTGTTTAATTAGATGGAATTATTTCCTATAAATGCTCTTCAGCGGTTGGTCTTGGTATTATTTGTCATAATTCTACTGCCTTCTGTTCAGAGCTTTCACATCTGGAGTGCAAGTGTGATGAGTTTAGCTTTCAGCTAATCTGACAAAGTGACACTTTCTGTCGTTTTGCAGGTAAACTGATGGGAATGAATGAAATCTCAGAGAAGCTGTCACTAGGAGAGAAATGTGTGAACGAGCACGTCATCGTTGAGAGAGTCACGGCCACAGCCAACTTGAGCAGGGTACCCTGCGGTTCTGATAAAGAGTGCAGGTAACACACACACACACACACACACACACACACACACACACACACACAAATACATTGATTAGGAATGCACAGTGTAAAACATTAAGTGGAACAACATTCTTGTCTGACAAATCAGAAAAATAACCATATTCCTACACCTAATCCTAGCCATAACTTATCTTTAAATTCAGATGGAAATAATTGGTGAATAACACTGATGTAGCAGCACTAACTCTGATTGTTAGCATAAACTGTAAACTTCTCCCTCAACTCTGATTGGTTGACTGGAAGGTGTTGATCCAGGAACATTTTGCGCTTGAAATCAGGTTCTGCTAGTTCCGGTATGGCTGTTAGTTACCGTATTTTCCCGCATATAACCCGCAGACGCAGACAATCCGCACCCCCATATAGCCCGCGGGTTTTGGGGTTTGGTGTAAAAACTGCGGCACAGCCCGCATCTTTGTATAACCCGCACCCATATATAAACCGCACCCATAGTTTGATTGAACTTTTTTGTGCAAGTTCACTTTTGAATTTCGAATGTTGCTCGCATGACGTCAATTATCATAACTGTTCAGGCTCAGTACACAGTGCTTGTGCGCGAAATTCACACAATAAGAAAACAAACAAGTCAGAAGAAAAAGAAAAGCCAGTGTCTCCCGCTGTGCAGCAGCACGTCCCTTAAGAAGCGATTCTACAGGTGTCGATCATCAGATGAGATGAGAAGAGCCCGCCCTCATGCAGCACAGCCAATCACGTCGTCTTGCATGATTGACAGGTCAGACAGCCTATCAGCGCCAGCTGTCATAGTGACAGTACAAGCGCCAGAAACAACAACCCTCGCAAGAAAGAAAAACTGAAAGAAAATACCGCGACAAAACCTTACGTCCTTTGGGACGTAACAAATATATTGAAATATTATTACGTGTAAAAAATTTGTGATATAGCCAGCACCCTTATATAACCCGCACCCCTGTGGGGTTTGTAAAATCTGGTATAACCCGCGGGTTATATGTGGGAAAATACGGTATATTTTAGAGGACTCTCTCATATTCGTATGTGCAAGTGTATTTGTGATTTATCATTTGAGTATGTAAAACTCTTTCACTCTTCACTTTTCTTTACTTTGCTGTCTGTTTTTCTGGCCTGTGACCTTTTTGAAATCTCAGTACACCTCCTCCTTCGCCTTCCGCTCCTGTTTACAGATTCGCAGGTAAAACGGTCAGCAGCGGCTGTCTCGTGCTGGTCACCGTCGCTACGAAAGAAGGGGGCGGAGCTCAGCTGACGGTGAACTGTGAGAAGATGGTGATCGGCACGATGCTGGTGAAAGACATTCTGCAGGCCCTGTCGCAGTGATGGCGCCCCCTACAGTCAACACCCTGCTATTGCTGCTTACCGCATTGAGTCGCATCGCTGTGTAGAAATTTCCCCCTGGTGGACTGGCTTGTAGCATCAAAAATATACCAATGTCAGAACCGCGACAACAACAACAACATTCAAGGCCCCGCGATCAGGATGTTCTTATGTTCCCCTGTTGAACGTTGCATGGCAAAGATAGTCAGTACACCACACACAATTACTGCACAAACTTGAGTTTTAGTTTAGGATCTCTTTAGGATACACAATACATGGGCAAAAGTATTTGGACAATCAACAGCAACCAGTTAATAACTATCGAAACAAGACTAGCAATCATCTGAGTTATTTGCTTTCGGGTCAGTCGTAGCCTACCTAAAATGAACAGAAGCCAAGTTTAGCTTTCACATATTCTGAATGTGACATGTCGCATCTGATCCCAGACCACATCCCGTATGACGACGGCAGATTTGTTTCCAGAAACATCTGGTTTTGAAAACACTAGCTTTGTTGAACTCTCTGGAACATGTTCATATTAGCATCATAACAGTCGATTTCTGTTTAGCAAAAACAGTATGAATTTACTGCATTCATCTCATATTTTGTAGCAACTTCATCTAATCTCTCAAAAGGAAACGTGTCTTTTGTTTTTTGTTGCAAATGTGTAACTACTAAAATTAGGACTGGTTTATCACTGAATGTTCATCAGCTTCTTGTTCTCGTGAAGCTCTCAGAGGAGGACAGTAACTCACAATCCCATTCTTTTAGATATTTAAATGCAATCTGGAGCCGTTTATCCTGGTGAAGACTCCATTAGTGGTTAGTTTTAGACCTATTTTTAGTTATGATGATGTGCTTGTTGGCATAAACCAGATCTTCCTTCCTCTCCTGGGTAAAAATGAAATCCAGACTCATCTCTGTGTGACTGTGGGAAATCATGTGTTGTTTGAATATTATATCTCTATTTATTAAAAAGAGTTTTAAATGTCAATAAAAGAGAACACACTCAATTGAAGATGTCGTCTTTGTTTTATTCAACCGTGATGTTTATTATTGTTTATAATATCCTCCTGAGAGCCAGAAAAAAACTTTTTTTGAATTTGTTTCCATGTGATTTCCACATTGTTTAGAGCTTGAGAAACAAACAGGGGAAAATGTTTTATTTTTTATTTTATTTTTACTGCTAAAACAATGGGATTTTTTTCATTCACCAATCAAATGTTAGGTTTCAGGAATTTTTTAAGCTAACCTTTGATAATCAACTGTTATGAAAGATAACAGAATGAATTGATATGCCATTTTACTTTATGTAGTAAATGGGGAAAAATAGCCATAAATGGATTTTCCCATTTAATGCACAATGTTTTTGTGGAAACATGACAAAAGAAGTGTAATAATTTTGCAAATATTTTTTGCATAATATCTAATATTTCATAGGAATATTGTTGTCATTTCTTTACCTATTCTCTTAAAATGCCCGATAACCCTTAAGTCATACTGTGGACATATTTAGATGACAAATTTTGATAAGAAGCTCCATAACATTTTTCTGAGATGTTGATTTATGACAAACAATTAGAAAATGAGTCAGATTTAAATGATAACGATTGCAAAATATTATCATATTTCTTATAAGAGAGATAAATTTGACCACTAAGCTAATGTCAGTCATTTTCAAGACCAAGAAGATCAAGATCAAGACCAAGAAGTTAACATTTTGTATCTCTGAAAGCCCTGAATGTTCTCTTTACAGACTCAAAACTGAGACGTGTTGTCAGAGAAATTCACTCAAATGTAATGTCCACTACAGAGGACAAAAGTCTATTCCTGGGGTCCCAGGAGGACATGGATTGACAATTATGCGAATTGTCACGCGTTTTATTCTAGTTTATTCTTTTGAAACGCAGGCCTCCTATAGAAGAATATCAACATCGTCTACAAAAATCAATTTGAACATTTCTTCCATCATAGTCTAGCTTTGTGACAATATGCCCCAATAGTGTTTACAGTTCAGCCTAGAGGGCTGAAATTAAAAAATATTTTAATATCAAAACATTTACTCAATTGTTTCCCAATTTCTATCGACAAATGTTACAGAAATTGTATACAGAATTTATTGCAATTAATAATTCGTATACATTTATTCGCACGTGTGATGTTATATACATTTGAAACACGTATAAAACTGCTGTTAGATTTGAAAAAAAAAAAAAAGTTTTATAGAAATATAACTCTCGTGCGTTGTGACAACTTGCGCCGGTGGTTGAGGTGTGCGCGTGATGTGCTCGTGCTGAGCTCATGCACCTGCTTAACGCTCATTCCCAGCGGATGAACTGTAAATTACAGCCTGCATGACCGTGTTTTTGTCTTTTGAGCAGTAAAAGCAGTCGCTCTGATGGATTTCTGCAGGGTAAGACACGAGTCTTTCACTTTCAGTGTTTTATCGACTCGAACTGTAGCTGCACTTCCTCACCAAACATCTGCTTAGCCCTCTCATAAACACTGCTCATTACAGAAAATTGAGGTAAACAACACAAGACAATAGTCTACACTGACGAATAAAAGACATTACGAGCATTAAGGCATTATATATGTATAAATAATATATAAAAACGCCTTATTGGTGTGTCAAGCTCACTATCTTTTGAGAGTCAGACAAAAAAAAAAGCATAATTAAAGCGTAAGTGAGTTTTTCATAGTGTTTTCCGTTTTGAGGAAGAGCTGCACATCCCAGAACTTTCTTTTTAGTTCACTAGTTACAAGACTTAAAGGAAATGTTCAGGCATTTTGTCACTTCCTCTACCTCAGTGGACCATGTGCTTGCAACACCAAGGTCATGGGTTCGATTCCCAGGGAAAGCAAGAGCTGATTAGAATGTCAATGTGTTTCTTGAATGCAATGCAAGCATCTGCCAAGTGTTTGTGCATTGAACAAACTGTTTCTTTGAGCAGAGAGTGAAGAATGGAGGTGGTGCTGCAAATGGAGAAGCCAGAGCTCACGGGGCCTTCACAGGGGCCGCGCACGTCACAGGTGAGATCCTCACACACACACTAAAACAGACCTCACACAGCACTACTTTCTTTTTTTTTACATTTCTGCGTTTAGCAGACGCTTTTATCCAAAGCGACTTGCATTGCATTCAAGAAACACATTGACATTCTAATCAGTTCTTGCTTTCCCTGGGAATCAAACCCACAACCTTAATAACTAAATAATATTAACAGATAAATTAGTAATAACCAGAGGCTTCGGTAGTGTTTTGTTTAGAACAATAGTTTTAGACCAATGTTAACTAGGGCTGCACGATATATCAAAATATCTGGATTATTTTAACTGCCAGTCATAATCAGCATTTTTGATCATTTACACAAAAGTTTCATGGTCAACACTAGAATATTTTGTTGTATGAATATCCGAACATGCAATATATCAAAAGAAAGATCATTGTGTTTTTTAAGAAAATCCTAAAGTCTTTCATCCAGATCATCATCACCTCAAAGCTTCACAGTCCTAAAGCTCGTCCTGCTCCACATTTCATTCACTAACATTAGACCGTTTTGATTTAAATGCCGTTTAATGCTTTATTGTTGCATACGATCAGAGTTTTCCCATAACTCGAGTTAAATAATCAGATTATTTCAGTCGAAGTGCAGCAGAGTTGGTTTGGAAGCGGCCTGAGACTCGTCTCGATCCGCTTGTTTGGTGCGCCAGGGTTCGTCACACTTATTCAGATGAATCACACTAACAGAGCAATCGCACCAGAGTTCACATTCATCCAACCAAACATATCAAGTGTGAACACACCCGAATGCTTGAGAACATTATTAAAGACTAGATAACTTTGAATAAATATATTCTATCAATGCTACAATTGTTCTTAACTTTGAGAGAATCTTGCAAAAAGTTCTGATATCAGCTGGGAACGCCCCTTTACTCTGACACTAGGGTGTGTCTGGTACAGCCTGGGTTTAGCCGTGTGTGTGTGTGTGTGTGCGAAGTCAAATGAGCTGAATCATAGTGATCGTTGAAGCCCTGCCCCCTTCGGTCTGTCTCTCTGCTGAGTCAGGCTATGAACGGGAGACGGGCCAGAGAGACAGACAGAACACGTGATTCACACACACACACACACACACACACGCAGGGATGGGAGGTGGTGAGGCTGTTCTGGCAGAGCGAGTGTGTGTGTGATGGAGTGAGCATGACTTTAGCACTAGCAGCAGTGTGTGAGGTTTCAGTGAGGCGATCACATGTTTAACAGGTCAGTGATGAACACACAGCGGTATGATGACCTCCACTGGACCCACAGCAGGTCGGTAAAGGAAACGAGGTTCGGTTGTGTGTGTCTGTGCCTCTGTAACTCTCTCTCTCTCTCTCTCTCTCTCTCCCTCACACACACACACACACACACAGATGGTTCGGGCACAGGCTGCTCTCCGCTGGTTAGCAGAATGCTGTTCGCTCCAGAGCAGCAGGATCCCGCGGCTGCCGTGCCCGGCGTTGATGAGCTCAGTCTGGGCCTGTTGTCTCTGAGCCTCCCCTGCTGGAACCAGCAGCCCTGGAGCCGCCCCGATCCCCGGCGCTCGACCCAACCCGGTGAGTGAACCTGTGTGTCCAGTGCCATGTGAACCGTTTTGTGTGGCCACTCCTCTCCGCCTGTTCAAGCTAGTTTCAGACACTTTGTTGTTCAGTTTGTGAGTGAATGCAAAAAAAAATCAGTGCGTTTGTCTTGATTCTCTGAGAACATAACATATAAACAGAATAAATTTAAATAATTATATGATTTAAATAATTATATAGAAAATATTTTCTATATCACAAATCATCAGAGAATATATCTATTTTTATATACAAGCATAAATCTTATTTATACTTAAGCATAAACGTTAGTGTTGTTAAATAACAAAATGTTTTTAATTACACACACGCATATATATATATATATATATATATATATATATATATATATATATATGCATGTGTGTGTTTGTGAATGTAACGTAAAGTGCATATAAATAAACAGTTAGATTATTTAAATTTAAATTTTAAATTATTTAAATGCACTTCTTTTAAATCTGACAATACTGAGAGTTATGCTTAAATTAGTGTATGTGTATATATATATATATATATATATACGCACACACACACTAATTTCAGCATAAATCTCAGTATTGTCAGATTTAAAAGAAGTGCATTTAAATAATTTTAAATAATTTTAATAATAATAAATATATATATATATATATATATATATATATATATAAATGCAAATTTAAATGCACACTATATTTAAATACATTATCCATATATTATTCCATGTAGTTTTTATATACAGTACCTATATATTTTTGTTTTTCTTATTTTAATCATAAATGTCTGTGTTAGATTTATAAAAAGTAAACTAATAATGTGAGAAAAATAAATGTAATCGCTTAATGCTTTTTAAGGATTTTTGGATTTTTTTTGCAGTGTGTGTGTTGATAGACTGTTCTGGAAGGTCTGAGCTGTAGTGATGTGTCATATCTTGATTTCTCACTCATGACTAATCATTTTCACACGTTCACAGAGGACAGAACGCTGCATTCATCAGTGTTGTGTTGCGTTTCATTTTAACTTTCCCTTTAGCTTCCCTATCTCAGATTACAAGCGTAAATGAGTGTGTCCGTCCGTGTTTTAAATGAAAGCCATGATGTGCCTAAGGTTTGTACTGACCCAGATCCAGTAATAGAGAGACACACACACACATACACACACCAAGCTCATTTCTGCTGTCTCATCCAGCACTTCTCTAATTCATTCAGTCTTTTCACAGAGAAAGAGATGTTATTTTGTGCTACTGTTGGCACCAGATGCACATGCACAAATGATGAACAGGTCACCCACCCCGTATGACTTTTCTTTCTTTTTGGGGAAAAACAGGTAGTCCAACTCTAAACTCACAGCACTGGTTCAGTCAGAAGTCGGCTAATTTCTAAAGCATAGCTAATTCATTACATGCAAATATTTCAAGATCTTAAACTTTATTTTAATACCTTTTAAAAATCAATTTGTTCCTGTAACACAAGGCTGTATTTTCAGCATCATTCCTCCAGTCTTCAGTGTCACATGATCCTTCATAAATCGATCTGATGATCAAGAAACATTTATGATTATCATCAATGTTGTGGTTCTTATTTTGTGGAAATCGTAACACATTCACAGAACGGTCAAAAGAGCAGCATTTACTTGAAATAGAAATTATGTAACGTTAAAAAGTGGCTTTGCTGTCAGCCTAATGCCTTGCTGAATAAAAGTATTCAATTCTTTCAAAATAAAATCTTCCGAATGCATGAACAGTAGTGTAAATAATTGTGTAGTCTAATATTTAAAATTCTCTCATTTTGCCAAGTTCTTTTTTGTCCACTAAAATTAAGGAAATGTAAGGATGCGAATAAAAAAAAAAGACAAAAAGTTGAGTTAAACTGTTCATTTGAATGGTCGTTTTAAATTGACATTCTTTCCGGCAGCGTTTGATGTCTTTGGCTCTTCCCGAGGCGGTGATTGGGTTCAGCAGCCGGCGTTCCCGGCCCATGAGTCTGCAGCCGGAGCAGATTCACTGGAGCGCTTCTCCAGCCTGATCCCGACGCTAGAGTCTCTCTCTCTCCTGCGCTCGGGATCCAGCAGTCCCGTCAACTCCGAGAACAGCGCCGTCTCTTCAGGATCCGACCACCAGGTGATGCTGAACCCGAAACAGTGCAGTGGAACCTTTCAGAGCCAGTTTTTTCAGAGTTATAGTGCATGTCTGTGTCTCCATCAGGTCTCCCTCAGAGTCTCGACCCCGTCGCCCCTGGTGCTTCCAGAACTGCAGGCGGAGGGTGTGAAACCGGATGCCGTTCAGAACCCTCTGAATGCTCCCAGTGCTCAGGCTGAAGGGTCAGTGGTCGGGTGCTGGTCCACTGGTTCCATCTGGCCCAGCTGGGACACTTTGAGCCTGAACAAACCCTCGTTCTGCATCGAGAGAGAAGCCAAGCTTCACAAACAAGCTGCAGGTACAGATGCATTAGCCACCCATGATAAACTATAAGATTCAAAGCATGAGAATGACTTATATTCTTGGTAATATTTCAAGATGAACATTTTATGGGCTGAAGCAACTTATGTTCACTTGATCATTCATAAATAAATAAAAAAACACATTAAACTGTGAATATCAAATATGACAGTCTTTTGAGGAATGTTTATTGGTACATCTCTCAATCATTGAATTGTAAACAGTCACTATACATATAAAAAAATAAAGATTGATCATAAAACGAAGCATTTAAATATCAACTTACTTAGACTAATTTTTTGGGAAATAGTTCCAGCAGATATTTAAATGTTTTTATGCAAGTAATTTGTTGTACTGTTATAAAGATCTTACTTTTTAGCCATATTTGGTCAGCAACGGCACTAAATTATATTTTTTTGCTAAGTTTGGGCCTCAAAAATAAAATTGAGCCTAGGATATCCATGTTCTCACTAGATCATAAAAGCCAAATATCAAATATAATACTCAAACACATGCGAGCCTTGTATTTCTTTTTAGATTGTGTTCTTGGTTAAAAATGAGAAAAAAAAAACCTTAAAACTCTTGCACTTAGTTGCTGCACTCTGTCTAGCTGTTTTTGATACTGAAATGACTTTACGCTCGTCTGCGTCTCACAGCTGTGAATGAAGCCGCTTACACTTGGGAAGGGCGACTTCCTCCACGCCACTACAAAAACCCTGTTTACTCCTGTAAAGTGTTCCTGGGTGGTGTGCCGTGGGACATCACAGAGGGTGAGCTGACACACACACGCACACACACACAATTGAGATGTAGGGTATTATACATGTTTCCATTTCCAGCCATTTTATGAAAGAGGTCATTATTTTAAGTTTTAATTTTCATTATTTTAATACAATCCTTGAGGTTACACTTACAAAAATATGTATGTGGGAAACTATAATTCTGCCTGACATGATCAGTTATTGAGGGGCGGCTCCTTTAAAGCTGGCCAGTAAACAGCAACTGTTTTGACTGACTGACTAACATCATTACATAGGAAACAATATTAGCTCCCCCTACGGGGTTTTGAATAGCATTGCTCATATAGAACCATTATTTACACACAAAGCATTATGAAATCATCTACTCACAGTTTGTCATGCAGCTGTTGTCAGTTCCAATTTGGTCAGATGCTTTAGTTTTCAACAAAGGTTTCTTTATGACCCTCCATTAAAAATCCCACAAGTCATTTTTGGAATGAATTTATTCAATAAATGGTTTGTTTATAATGAGGAGGTCTTAAGCTCTGAAACTTACAGGATGTTTTAATGGTACAAAGACCTTATCTGTCTAAAAAAATGTTTTTGGATTTCTCATGTCATGACCCGTTTATCAAAAAACTACAAAAAACTAAAAAGTTAATTGAAAGTATAACTTTAAAACTTAGGAGTTGGAGAAAACATAGTTTACTTGGTCAGTAGAATAAAGACAATACAAGAAATTGAGCGACAAACTGAGGAGGTTTAAATACACAGGATAAAGAGGAGTAAAACAAGGCACAGGTGGGGATAATCAATCGACCAATGAGTAACCATAGAATCGAAAAGGATTAGAAATGAAAACAGGAACATGAACAAAGGAGTGTAAACTACAAAGACCTTGAAAACAAAACAGAACTGAACCGTTACATTATGTTTCTAAACAAATTGTGATTTTTTTCCTCTCTTTTAGCGAGTCTGTTGAACACATTTAGTGTGTTTGGTCCATTGAAAGTTGAGTGGCCTGGTAAAGATGGGAAACACCCACGCTGTCCCCCGCAAGGTAACCATTCTACATCTGCAATTCAACTTTTATCGATTATTAATAAAAATGAAAAGCTGATTTTCATAACATTCTAACCAACATATGTTATTCATAGGAATGTAATTCATTACTTTTACAGTACTTAAATTTTTATCTCTTTCCCTGTCAGCATTTTTTTTATAAGTGCCAGGATCAAAAGTTATCAAATTATTTTTGTCAACAGAATATTTTGTTGCATGAATGTCTGAACATGCAATATATCAAAATAAACAACAGACCCAATGCTTTTAAACAAACAAATCAGTTTTGTTCTGGCTTCATGCTTCTTTATCAACACTTAATAAAAAAGCTACATTTTGAGCAAAAAGCTGAGAAAACCTCATTTTTGTCCAAAACTTCATACAGATGCGATTCATAACGATGATCAAATCACAGATCGATTATTTTTTTACATATGATATCACTAGTTTCTGCTTCTTCTTCGCCTGTGTTTTGATCAGGAGATTCTGTTCTCTTTCAAAATGAGTAATAGCACCCCCTACAGTATAACAGTGAAAACACAGAAAGACAGAAAATATAATCTATGGTGAGGAAGCATTGTCTCATAAATGACGGAAAATTCGTGGGGAAAGAGTTAATATATTTGCATTAATCTGGTTTCACCTGGTTCCTTTGGTGGCATTGAAACTCTGTTTTTAACTTCTACAAATCGTAAGTTCCTTTTATGAACAAACACAATTAAATTAATAGAAAATGCTTCAGAGGTTGTAAAAACAATGGAAAATACTTGTTTATTGTGATCCGTACATTTCTACACAAGCAATAAGTATCAAATATTATACATAAAACACACACATATACATATTTTTCATAAACAAGCGTTTGTTTGTGTTTGTGTAGGTTATGTGTACCTGCTGTTTGACTGGGAGAAGTCCGTGAAGATGCTCCTGCAGGCCTGCACTCAACACCGCCTGCAGTCCGACGATTATCTCGAGTTCTTCTACAAACTGTCGAGCAGGCGGATCCACAGCAAAGATGTGAGAATAACATGCGCTTAAACATTGACCGTTGTGCCCTCTGGCCTCTGACCCCACTCTCTCGCTCCATCTACTGCAGGTGCAGGTCATCCCGTGGATGATCTCAGACAGCAACTTCATCCGTTGTCCCTCCCAGCGTCTCTGCCGCAATAGGACTGTGTTTGTGGGCGCTCTGCATGGGATGCTGAATGCAGAAGGTCTGGCCCACATCATGGATGATCTCTTCGGAGGGGTCACGTACGCAGGCATTGACACCGACAAGCACAAATATCCCATAGGTTTGTGCGCACTACTTTCATTTATATTAATGGTGCATTCTCACTCATAAAACAAACTCTTATGTGATTGGTCTGTTTGTGTGCTTCATTTGAATAAGTGCCATCCAAACCCTGTTGAGCACCAAACAAACTCTCGTGCGGTTTGAATGAAATATATACGCAACACACACACCAAAGACATGCAGATGAACCAAAAACAGGACATGATGTCACAACATGCGACCCTAAACAGCTCAGAAAGCTCAAGCACACGTGGACACATGAAGTATGTTGCTCATTAGAGTTGGTAACACTGTCTTTTTGCATCGGATCTGCAACTCCTTTATGCATTTTTAAAGCTCTTCATCAGCTGGGAGAAACGGCACCATATGAACGCACATACAATGAGTTCCTAGAACAAATGGCAGATGTACACAATAGGAATTACCTGTTTAAATGTATTTTTTTCATTTCGTACTTTCCTTCAGAAGCAGCAGTAGATACTTACATGTTTCCTAAAAGACAAATGGAGTGCAATTTACCTTGATCTTTAAATTCAAAAGTCCCCCCCCCCCGCTCTTAAAGCATCATGTTTCATTCAGGAGCATCAGTGATTGTTTGAACCTTTTATTAAGAGTTGTGTCTTCAGTCTGAAAAGATGGATCTCAGAATCATATAGTCAAACTGCTGTTCATCTTTTATGTAAAACATCTCATTCAGGACAGTAGTAAAGTTAAAAGTGACCGTGTGAATGCTAAGTGAACCAGGTCTAAATGAATCCTTTTCTTTTTAGGTTCGGTCCAAAAAAACGTACACTGCGAGTTTTAGTTCTCAATTCCGATTTATTGCTCGGATGTTCACTGTTCGCATTGTTGTTTTAAATGCGGATTTCATCTTCCAGTGTGAACAGATACTGGTCCAGGACTGACCCGCTTGTGGATAAGAACGATAAAAAGATGTTGCGCAGCACGCAATCATACGGAAGTAAACACGGAGATTAAAGTATATTAAAATAATTGATTACACAAAGCCAGCAAATTTATGTGCAGGCATTATGAGAAAACAAAAAAAGGAAGGCAGAGTTTTTCAAACATTTATTATACGAGCTGTCGCGTTTTGCTTGTAAATAGAGCTGTCACTGTAATACTCATTATCTTTATCATTATAGTTATTGTCCTTGGTGTGAAAAGGCCTTAAGAATATCTCTACACTCAGAGAGTGAATGTGCTGTATGTGTTGATCAGGTTCTGGCAGAGTGACATTCAGGAGCCAGAGGAGCTACTTGAAAGCCGTGACCGCAGCGTTTGTGCAGATAAAAACCTGCAAGTTTACCAAGAAGGTACAGAAGAGCAGGACTCAAATACACAGCCTCAGAGATCAGCCGTGTGTGTTTACCTCACTCTCTTTCTGTTCCCTCTGTAGGTCCAGATTGACCCGTATCTGGATGACTCCATGTGCCAAATATGTAACAGTCAGCCTGGCCCGTTCTTCTGTAGGGCCCAGGTATGAAAGTTATAAAGCATCATATACACTTTTTAATGTATTATTTTTATTGTGATTAAGAAGTAGGGCTGTAAATCTTTGGGTTGACAGTGATTTAACTTGATTATCAATTCACTGGGCTAAGTTGAAGTTATTCTATATATGTAGTTATTTGATATGTTAAGTTATTCATTTCAAATCTGGCTTCGCGATTTTCCGAAGGATCCAATTCAGCATAGAGTAATACTGCAATTTATTGAATGTGTGAATCGATTTTTCTTGCTATAATTGAAACAAGTGAGATATGCTTGTGTGTGTATACATACATACATAGCGTAGATAACGTAGGTTAAGTAAATAACGCAAACACAATACGCAAAGATTCGCGGGAGATGCGTACAAAAAATCAACTATGGCAGCAAATCCATCCCAAAAAGAAACGAACGCAAAACTAATGTTTGTGCGCGTGTAAATTACATCCATGAGCAGATAACAGATCTACACGCAAAAAACGGGAGCCCGTGAGCACATTTTAATTCCTTGCGCGCATGACATCTCCGAACATTCCCCACAGGCGTGCGCTCGATCTTCTCTCGACTGCTGTTTTTCCTCACGCAAACACTTTTATTTTAGTTGACGAACACGTGAAGTGAACGAGTGAGTGCTGGAACACCTGTAAGCTGCTCGTATCTCAAATATTTACTTGTATCTCAAAGCAAAATTTGCTTGCATCTCAGAATACTCGTATGTCGGGACGCTAAGGCATTAGGGACAGTAAGGCATTACTGTATATATACACGTGCATATATATTCACACAAAACACGCATTGCACTAATTTGTATATTTCTCCTCCAGGTTTGTTTTAAATACCACTGTCGGTCATGCTGGCATTGGCGTCACTCTCTGGACGTGCTGAGCAGCCATCAGCCACTCATGCGCAACCAGAAGGGTTTTCCGGCGCGGGGAAGAGCCCGGACCGAGTCCGGACCGGACTTCAGCCTTTCTTAAAAGGATGTTAGTGTGAGTCTCAAGGGCGACTCGCTTGAGGAGGTTACTGCGTTGTATTGCACTGCTCTCGTTCATTAAGGCTCTCTGCACACTAAAGGGTTTGTTGATGCTGAGCCATTTGCACAGTTAACCAGACAGCCATCGCCAAGAAGAGATCAGATTTTAAGAGTTGTGTTTTAGTTTTGCATGAACAGAATATTAGTTTATCCCTCTGCAGGCAAATGCCAGTCGGTGCCTTTGGCGTCTTTTTTTTGTTACCAGCTCTTCCAGATCATTTTTTGTTTTTCAGGATTTTTTTTTTGGCTGGTCAGCTGGTGATTTTTAGAGGGTTTTTTAAAACCGATTTTTAAGTTGGAATGTCTTTTCCTTTAGGGCTTTTTTATTTCGTTTTTTAACACTATTAAATGGTTGATGAGCATCTTGGCTTGTAACATGCTCCAGGAAGTGACATCACAGCTGGCTGATGCTGTTGCTTAGCAACCACCCCGCCGTCAATCATCCTTCAGATCGAATACAACTCTGTTAGCGACTCTCTATGTTATTCTGACCTCTGATGCTGTACATAGTTTTTATCAAATCGTAGCACTTTTTTAAACAGCACTAGGGAAATGTTTGCCAGTGGTTTTAAATTAGTTTGTTAGAGCAGACCGACTTGAGTTTTGTAATTTTACTTTAAACACTTCTAAGTTTAGTTGAGTAAATCTAGTTTTTCGCTGAAGCTGTGCCAAAGAGCATCATTTCTTCCTTGTTGCCTTTTGCAGCTGCTTTTTAGATTTTCAAAGTCTCTACCTCATTACTCTGCAAGTATCGCCATGGTTATTTAGAAATGTTCAGATTGGACAAAATAAAGTTGTTGAAGCATCGATCCATTGGCCGTTCTGTTTATTTCGGTGTGCAAACATGAAACATTTTCATCTCTAAAAAGAATTACGCAATTAGATACAAATGTAAAGTGAATTGATTTAATTTAGAAACTATTCATTATATAATACCATACAAATTTACTGAAAAATCAAATAGAAAATTTGCTAAAAATAACTCCTGCTAAAGATTTCAGTACAGAAAACACCAGGCCGACTTCTCAAAGTGCAACATTAAGGCAAAACTGCAAGTTGTAAATCTCTTTGGTTTGGTCTTTTGGTCCCAGAACCCCATGTTTGGTTTGTCTGCATCATGTCAGTTCAGCTTGTTTAGTTTGAGGCAGGCGTAGAGCCGCCAGTCCTCCTGCCAGCAGGAGCGCAGACACCATCAGCAATGGTATGGCACAGTTGGAGTCCACCAGTTGCCCAAAAACTACATTTCCCATGATGGCTGCCACACGGCCCACTCCAGTGAAAACCCCCAGAGCTGATGAACTGCATAAGAGAAACTGCCATTAATACATTCAATAAATTCCTTTTAAAGAAGCCATATTCTACACTGATGGCAAAGCTGAAGTTTCATCACCATTACTCTTCAATGTCACATGATGATTACCGTATTTTCCCACATATAACCTGCGGGTTATACCAGATTTTACAAACCCCACAGGGGCGCGGGTTATATAAGGGCGTGGGTTATATCCCAAAAAAATACGCATACTTATATTTCAATATATTTGTTACGTTCCTAAGGACGTAAAGGTTTTTTTTGCGGTATTTTCTTTCTTGCGAAGGGTTGTTGTCTCTGGCGTTTGTACTGTCACTCTGACAGCTGGCGCTGATAGGCTGTCTGACCTGTCAATCATGCAATGACGTGATTGGCTGTGCTGCCATGAGGGCGGGCTCTTCTCATCTCATCCGATGATCAACACCTGTAGAATCGCTTCTTAAGGGACGAGCTGCTGCACAGTAGGAGAGACTGCCTTTTCTTTTTCTTCTGATTCTGACTTGTGTTTGTTTTCTTATTGTTTGAATTTCGCGCACAAGCACTGTGTACCGAGCCTGAACAGTTATGGATAATTGACGTCATGCGAGCAACATTCAAAATTCGAACCGTGAACTTACACAAAAAAGTTCATCAATCTATGGGTGCGGGTTATGCCAACGATTTTTTACACAAAACCCGCTGGCTATATGAGGGTGCGGATTATCTGCGGTTATATGCGGGAAAACACGGTATTCTAATATGATGATTTGTGAAGGATCATGTGACACTGAACACTGGAGTAATGATGAAAATTCAGCTTTGCATCACAGGAATTTCACATTTTAAAGCAGTTCTGTTAAGTTCACAATATTACTTTTTACTGCATTTCTAATCAAATGAATACGGCCTTAATGATTTCTTTCAAAACATATTTTAAAAAGCTTAATTATTCCAAACGTCTGGAATTATGATTGGCTGACCTCTGTGCATGTGAAATCAGTAGCAATATTACAAGCGCACATATGAATACCGATGTTTACCGTAGTTGTGTGGGGTAAAGCTCCGTCCCCACCACGTCCAGGGCGTTCCAGGAGACGACGGAAACGCCGCTGAACACGCAGGACACGATCAGACTCTGAGTTTTGGTCTTAACCAGATAGATGACGAACACGCTCACGCTGGACGCCAGCAAACTGACGGCTAAAACAAAAACTTAGTTTACTTCATTAACTCTTTGATATTTTGCAATAATTCATTGGAAGATAAAAACTTGCTTTACTAACACAGCAGAATTTTCCCGCCAATTCTGTCCATGAGCAGGATAGTGAAGATGTTTCCCGGCAAGTTTGAAGCCGCAGTTATAAAACCCTCCATGTAAACTGCAAAAGACACAACGCTATTAGAAAACACTCGCCTTGATCCGTCTCGTTTGCTCTGCTTTTCGTAACATGAACCTGCGGTTTTGACTGGATAGCAGCTTTCATTCTCTGAGCTTTGGACTCGAGACGTGTTAGTGCATGGAGACCCTCCATCCTCCGCTCTCTTAAAAAGCTCCGGAAACCACATCCATAATCCATAATACCTGCGCGGAGAGATTTAATCAGACTTAAACTCATTCATAATCTATGAAGTTAGCTAATCATAACATTTAAATCTAGAAACCTTAAAGGTACAGTAGCAACAATAGCCTGTGTGGCGGTTAGCCAATCAGAACAGGGTTTGTTTTAAAGTTGGATATTTAGTATAATGCTTTTACAACTCATAAGGTTTATTACCCAAATGAAATGCAGAAAAATATAATCATCAGAACAACACTTCTGGAAGCCAGCGGTCCGACAAACAGCTGTTTCATGGGGTCCAGTGCCTGTAGAAGAAGACCTCAGTAAGGATTCATTTCTGAGAAAATCTCCATAATGCATCAGATGTGATCTGAACCTGTTTGAGTTGACGGCTGAACCGCTGCCATCTTGAGCCGCTGCTGGGTCGGTGTTTCACTTCATCATCTTTGGGTCTGATCACAAGACTTAGTGCCTGCTAACACAAACTCATTTCCATCAGAATGATCTCATTTCCTTCTTCCAGCTCAAAGCAAACATCAGAGAGATGATACGCACAGGAAATGGTTTTGGGGCAAGTATGTTGTTCAGTTTGAACATCTTCTGGAACACCGATAAAGCCTCCGCCTCGCGGCCGGCCTGTGGAAGAGAAACACCTGAGGAAGTAAAGTGCCACTAAACCTGACAAACCTTCGTCCGGTGACAGATCCAGTGCAACTTGTTCAGATACATGAAGTAGAAATCACAAACTGTTCGTTGAACTTTCAGTGGGTGTACCTCCATGAGGAACTTGGGGCTCTCTGGCATGAACAGTCTGAAGATGAGAGCGGACGACAGGCTGGGGACGGAGCACAGGACCACGAAAACACGCCAGCTCTGAAAGTCCAGCCAGCCCCAGTGAGCGATCAAAGACGTTCTGGGAATCACTACCCATGCCACACCTGCAAACACACACACACACACACACGCACAATAACTGTTAGAATCAATATTTATGTCTGAATGTTCTGAGCACATAGCAATGGTAGATATGTGTGTGTGTGTGTGTGTGTGTGTGTGTGTGTGTGTGTGTGTGTGTGTGTGTGTGTGTGTGTGTGTGTGTATAATAATATATTTATGGACATAGATAGACATCTTTTTCATTTTTAATGTTTGTAAATATATATAGATGTGTTTTTGTATTTATGTACATGTAGGTATGCATTATGCATGTATGTGCATATATATATATATTTACAAACGTATGTTAGATATGATTAATTGATTTGACAGCAATCATTTTATTTTATGTTTATATATTGCATTTCTATTTATTTATTCATTCATCTTTGGTTATGTATTTTGTCTCAATCTTATTTTTTATAAAAACATTCTTTTCATTTTATATAAATGTATATCTTGTATTTTTATGTATGCATTTATACATTTTGGTTATGTCTTGGGTTAAAGTTGTCTTTAAGCGTTTTTATTTTACATATAGATAGTTATTTATATAGCTTTTGAATTTTCATATACCGGTACTCATTTTGGTTAGGCAATTAAATATTTTTTAAATTTTGTCTATTTATTTATCTTTTGTATTTTATGAATTCACTTCTACATTTTTACTGTATATTTTTTTTTCTTTAAGCATTTTTTGTTGATATATTGAAATATATATCTTTTTAAATTTGTATAGCTTTTCTATTTCATGTATTACATTTATAGATTATTACTTATGTATTTTTATTATATATATAATTTTAAGTTCATTTATGTTTATCTTCTCTATTTTCATTCATAGGTTTTTGTTTACGTGTTATATATATATATAAATATAAATTATATATATATATATATATATATATATATATATATATATATATATATATTATTTTATTTTGGTTAAAGTTATATATTTTCTGATTGTGTTTTTTACTGCTTTACTTACAAAACAAAATAAACGGAAAGAAAAAGATAAGCTCAACCTTCCAGACATCATTTAAGAGACGCTCCTCTCTCAGTTTTACCTGCTGCTAAAATATTTCCCGCCATCCAGAAGGTGGCAAGAGCGCTGATCATCGCTCCCCTCCGCAAACGTGGCTGAAACTCGGAAAAATACGAGAAGATGACAGGAATGGATCCGCCGACCCTGAGAGTGAGACACAGATGCATTCATGTATAACCTCCATTTAAACCTTCAGAATGTCTCTGTGTGTGTAAAACTCTTTTGGGATGTAGTTACCCGACTCCACTGAAGAACCGCAGGAGCAGAAAGAGCCAGAATCTCGGGGCCAAACTGGCCACGGCCCCAAACGTGCCATTCACTGCCAGAGAAACCACCAGAACGCTCTGCCTTCCTCTGCGATCAGCCAGAAACCCCCAAACATAACCGCCCACCATCATCCCTGTCCGAGGAAGAGCTGGTTATCTCACCGAGCAGAATGAGCATGACTCTGCAGTTTCAGACACTTGATAAGGAACATAAAATTCAAAGTTCAACCGAATAGAGAACAAACTGCATTTTTGACCTGACTTAACAGTTTATTTGACAAAAAAAAGAGAAGTTAATGGTTGATTTTTTTCCAAACATTTTCTATTCTTGAAATGCAACATGAGCACTATTGATTATTTGGTTAAAAGAGACAGCGGGACAGATGATGACCGAGGAATATGCTGGCGGTGAGGAGCCCCATGTCGCCCGAGCTGAGCTGGAGGTCGCAGCGCGCCGTGGGCAGGAGGAACGACACACACAGGATCTCCACCGCATCGCTGGCGTTCGCCCACCCGCAGACGGCCAACAGCAGCCAGTGGAAGAGCCCGAACCCTGCAGATGGACAGAAACATGAGGACCGCTGACCACTGCAAGTAATAATTCAGCAATTCAAGGTCAAATAAACATGATTTAACCTGCTTTCTCAACAGCCTCCTCG
>JAWRVZ010000066.1:1621843-1761843 GCA_037043235.1 Rhodeus uyekii
ACGGATAAAGCAAGACGAGCGTATTACAGCATTAGAAAACCTCTATTCAAATTCAACCCGCCCATCAAACTGTGGCTGAAAATCTTTGACAGCATCATCAAACCCATCCTCCTGTACGGCTGTGAGGTCTGGGGCCCCAAATTTAAATTAAATTATGAATCATGGGACAAAAACCCTGTTGAAATTTTCCACATGGAGTTCTGTAAGAATATCCTGGGAACTCACAGAAACGCCCCAAATCTGGGATGCAGAGCAGAACTGGGCCGATTCCCTCTCCTCTCCGAGATCCAGAAGAGAGCAGGGAAGTTCTGGTTCCATCTCTCCGACTCTCCGATCGAGAGCATCCATCACTGCGCTCTCACACACAGGGCAGGACGTCCCGAGACTGACCCCATGCAGCACTTAGTGCAAAAACACCAACTCCACTTAACAACTCACAACAAACACGCAAAAGTTAAAGAAATAGGACGAAGGACCCAGGAAGAATATATCCTTGATTGGCAGAATAAAGTTTCACAAACAAAGAAATTAAAATACTTCTCTCTAATAAAAACTAATTATAAATTGGCACCATATCTGATCAATATAAGAGATTATCGTCAGAGAAAACTCCTGACAAAGTACCGCATTAGTGACCACAGTCTGTGTGTGGAGACGGGCCGACACCAGCAGAACCGCAGAGCCGCAGGACTCAGACTGTGTTCACACTGCACTGATGGAGTCGTGGAGGACGAGCTGCACTTCCTCACACAGTGCAGCAAATACACACACATTAGAGAAACCTACTTCACACAAATAGCTCACATGTCTCCTGAATTTCCTCAAAAAAGCCCCTTAGAGAAACTGGCGTATATATTGAGCGAGAGGAGTGTGTGCAGCTGGCAGCTCAGTACGTGTCCTCATGCCATCAGATGAGAGACTAATAGAGACTCTATTCATGATAAATATGTTTTAGTGATGTTTAATATATACACGTGTGTTTTACTTTTTTTTGTTTTTAATTTATTTATTTTAATTTTTATTGCTATTATTAATTTTAATATCATTATCTATATGTTTATATGTGTCTATTGCTTTGGCAACATTGTGATGTTTTTTACACAGTCATGCCAATAAAGCTCAATTGAATTGAATTGAATTGAATTGTGAGAGAGAGAGAGAGAGAGAGTGTGAGTTTGTGAGAGAGAGAGAGAGAGAGAGAGAGAGTTTGTGAGAGAGAGAGAGAGAGAGAGTGAGTTTGTGAGAGAGAGAGAGAGAGAGAGTGTGAGTTTGTGAGAGAGAGAGAGAGTGAGTTTGTGAGAGAGAGAGAGAGAGTGAGTTTGTGAGAGAGAGAGAGTGAGTTTGTGAGAGAGAGAGAGAGTGAGTTTGTGAGAGAGAGAGAGTGTGAGAGAGAGAGAGTGTGAGAGAGAGAGAGTGTGAGAGAGAGAGTGTGAGAGAGAGAGAGTGTGAGAGAGAGAGAGTGTGAGAGAGAGAGAGTGTGAGAGAGAGAGAGTGTGAGAGAGAGAGAGTGTGAGAGAGAGAGAGTGTGAGAGAGAGAGAGTGTGAGAGAGAGAGAGTGTGAGAGAGAGAGAGTGTGAGAGAGAGAGAGTGTGAGAGAGAGAGAGTGTGAGAGAGAGAGAGAGTGTGAGAGAGAGAGAGAGTGTGAGATTGTGAGAGAGTGTGAGATTGTGAGAGAGTGTGAGATTGTGAGAGAGTGTGAGATTGTGAGAGAGTGTGAGTTTGTGAGAGAGTGTGAGTTTGTGAGAGAGTGTGAGTTTGTGAGAGAGTGTGAGTTTGTGAGAGAGTGTGAGTTTGTGAGAGAGTGTGAGTTTGTGAGAGAGTGTGAGTTTGTGAGAGAGTGTGAGTTTGTGAGAGAGTGTGAGTTTGTGAGAGAGTGTGAGTTTGTGAGAGAGTGTGAGTTTGTGAGAGAGTGTGAGTTTGTGAGAGAGTGTGAGTTTGTGAGAGAGTGTGAGTTTGTGAGAGAGTGTGAGTTTGTGAGAGAGTGTGAGTTTGTGAGAGAGTGTGAGTTTGTGAGAGAGTGTGAGTTTGTGAGAGAGTGTGAGTTTGTGAGAGAGTGTGAGTTTGTGAGAGAGTGTGAGTTTGTGAGAGAGTGTGAGTTTGTGAGAGAGTGTGAGTTTGTGAGAGAGTGTGAGTTTGAGAGAGAGTGTGAGTTTGTGAGAGAGAGAGAGAGTGTGAGTTTGTGAGAGAGAGAGAGAGTGTGAGTTTGTGAGAGAGAGAGAGAGAGAGTGTGAGTTTGTGAGAGAGAGAGAGAGAGTGTGAGTTTGTGAGAGAGAGAGAGAGAGTGTGAGTTTGTGAGAGAGAGAGAGAGAGTGTGAGTTTGTGAGAGAGAGAGAGAGAGTGTGAGTTTGTGAGAGAGAGAGAGTGTGAGTTTGTGAGAGAGAGAGTTTGTGAGTTTGTGAGAGAGAGAGAGAGTGTGAGTTTGTGAGAGAGAGAGAGAGTGTGAGTTTGTGAGAGAGAGAGAGAGTGTGAGTTTGTGAGAGAGAGAGAGAGTGTGAGTTTGTGAGAGAGAGAGAGAGAGTGTGAGTTTGTGAGAGAGAGAGAGAGAGTGAGTTTGTGAGAGAGAGAGAGAGTGTGAGTTTGTGAGAGAGAGAGAGAGTGTGAGTTTGTGAGAGAGAGAGAGAGTGTGAGTTTGTGAGAGAGAGAGAGAGTGTGAGTTTGTGAGAGAGAGAGAGAGAGTGTGAGTTTGTGAGAGAGAGAGAGAGAGTGTGAGTTTGTGAGAGAGAGAGAGAGTGTGAGTTTGTGAGAGAGAGAGAGAGTGTGAGTTTGTGAGAGAGAGAGAGAGTGTGAGTTTGTGAGAGAGAGAGAGAGAGTGTGAGTTTGTGAGAGAGAGAGAGAGAGTGTGAGTTTGTGTGTGAGAGAGAGAGAGAGAGTGTGAGTTTGTGTGTGAGAGAGAGAGAGTGAGTTTGTGAGAGAGAGAGAGAGTGTGAGTTTGTGTGTGAGAGAGAGAGTGTGAGTTTGTGTGTGAGAGAGAGAGTGTGAGTTTGTGTGTGAGAGAGAGTGTGAGTTTGTGTGTGAGAGAGAGAGTGTGTGTGACCGTGTGTAAAATTAATGTAGTGTTGTTTCTAATAAAGGGAGTGTGAAAGTAGATGAACTTTAGCATCACCCAACATGTCATAACTAAGATGTTTATAAAGTATAAATGCATGCAGTCTAAGGAAGACCCGAACTACTGTGTGATGAACGAATGAGCGTCTGTCTCTAATAAACGAGCTTCTGTCCGGCAGTCAATGTTTACTTACTGTAATGATTTCAGGTCAAAGTACTGAAGCTCTGGTCTTGTGAGTCTCACCTTTGTGTGCTTTTTTCATTCCCCCGAGCAAGCTTTTATTTTATGAGGAATTTGCTGTGTGGGAAGGAATTTACAGATGCTGGACGTGAGTCATGATGGGGTGGGTTTGTGGTTAAAGGAATTGGAAGGTTGTGTGTTTAAAACCAGCACAGGTTGATTCATATACTATAGCCTTTATACCGTTAAGAAAAGCACTTACCGTATTTTCCTGCATATAACCTGCGTTTTATACCAGATTTTACAAACCCCGCATGGGGGGTGCGGGCTATATTGCAAAAAAAAAAATTTAGACTTAATAATTTTTCAATATTTGTTACGTCACTAAGGTCACTATCTTACGTCACTATTTATTACGTTTTTTTGCTGCATTTTCTTTCTTGTGAGGGTTGTTGTCTCTGGCGCTTGTACTATCACTCTGACAGCTGGCGCTGATAGGCTGTCTGACCTGTCAATCATGCAAGAAGACGTGATTGGCTGTGCTGCATGAGGCCCGCCCTCATGCAGCACAGCCAATCACGTCTTCTTGCATGATTTTCTCATCTCAGCTCTTCTCATCTCATCCGATGATCAACATCTGTAGAATCGCTTCTTAAGGGACGAGCTGCTGCACAGCGGGAGACACTGCTTTTTCTTTTTCTTCTGATTCTGACTTGTGTTTGTTTTCTTATTGTGTGAATTTCACGCACAAGCACTGTGTACCGAGCTGAACAGTTATGGATAATTGACGTCATGCGAGCAACATTCAAAATGTGAACTTGCACAAAGTTCATCAATCTACGGTGCGGGTTATATAAGGGTGCGGGTTATATACGATGATCCCGGATTAATACAGGCCATGTATCTTCGCATGAAAGTGACTGTGAAATTATGACTTCTTGCTTGCAATGTGAATCTCGTGAGGAAAAATGTGCAGGGGGGATTCCAGAAAACAGGTTATGTGAAGTATGTTTACGGGTAAGTAAGCAGATAACTCAACTTTTGGTTCCAAAAAACAAAGATAACTTTAAGGGTACGGAAGTAGCCGTAGAAACTTACTCTCTGAACAAAACCTGATCCAGAGCAGCTTCTGTTTGAGGATTATTTTTGTTCAGAGATGATCAGCCTATTGATGAGGATCCAGTGGGTGTACTGTGTGTGTGTGTGTGTGTGTGTGTGTGTGTGTGTGTGTGTGTGTGTGTGTGTGTGTGTGTATGTATGTGTGTAGATAGATAGATAGATAGAGATATAATTATCTATCTATCATCTCGCACATTGTTAATCTGCATTCAGACATGTTGGACTCTGGGTTGGATGAACTTACTCCTAGATGCATTTTTGGACCCAACATACTTTGATTAAGGAAGGCTTGGGTTAATCAAGCAAGAGTTCAGGGTATGTTTGATGGTAAAATAATCTTGCTTTCTGGAATCCCCCCTGGTCTTTAATATACAGTAATACCTCGGTTTACGAGTTTAATTCGTTCCAAGAGCGAGCTCGTAAACCAAAATACTCGTACACCAAAACAAATTTCCCCATAAGAATGCACTAAAAAGATTTATTTATTTTTTAGATAGTTGCACGTGCTAAACGGCTTTTCATCACACTGTTTGCACACGTCTTCTGGCCATTTTTCGAGAAATTTCATCGAAGTTTGGATGAGAACCACAGGAAAAACTCTTTTGGCAGCATGTAAATATTTTTTGTTATAGTAGTAGTTTTTCGATTTTCAAAGAATGTGTGAAAGATTGTTAGTCTAATCTTATGATTACCATCTTCTTGGCTAAAAGATGGTACCATTTTGAAAGACGTGAAAAACACATAGTGGCTGCTATCCGGTCCTGAAGTAAACAAGACAGCACGGGGTTAGTTGTAACACTAAGCTTATTGAACAAGTTGCATCAATAATCATATATTTTGCATTGTATTAACCTATTAAAACGTTTTTCATGTAATTACATTGTTCAAAACACAATGTAAAAAATAAAGGTTATTTTATTATTATTATGATCATCAAGACGCAACTTTTTTTAAACAAATAAAAATACGTGAATGAACTTGCATTGGATAACATGGTGTTACAACTAACCCGCTGTCTGTTAAAACGAGCCCCGCTCACGGGGTAAGAAGTCACATTTTACTCCTTGCGCTTTTGCCGATACTGCAGAGAAACGGCAGGTCCGACGAATATGAAAACAATGCTCATTTGTAGGAGAGGCTTATGTTGTTTGTATAAAAATATGGTTTGTCTAACCCTATTACTTTGTTTATTATTTGGCTAAAACTGTGTATATTTCACTACGTGAACAATAGCGATCACAATTAATTAATGTTTAGAATATGAGGTAAAAACTTCTGTAAATCACTTATAAAAGTATTACTGTGGTGAATGATAGAGCCAATGAGTTAAGGGGTGATAAAGGGGTTGGAACCTCCTGACTGTGTTATGAGAGGCTGTCATTAGGATATTTCATGTAAAAATGCGCACAAGGATGCTGAACGTTAGGACTTTTTCCACACAAAACTGCGCATGGGTGAGGGACATTTTTCCTCGTACACCGATACAATGCCTGTACACCGATTTGCTAGTATACCAAGTCGCTCGTAAACCGAGGTATTACTGTACTGGATATAATAAATATTCTACCCCAAAAGATGGAAATATGTTATGGATCATAATGAAATACATTGCCAGTTTCAGGACCATTTAGGTATTTTAGGATATTTTACATGGTGAAATTATCATGTAATGTTTATTCAGAATTTGGGTGGGACATTATGATTAATTGTCAATACAAAGACAGTACTAAAATATGCTTATTTATTTTAAAACCCCAGTTGTACAAAAATAACTGTCAAATCCTGTTATATAAATATTTTACAATTTAAGTATTTCATTACTGTTAGAATAAAAAGTGTTTGAGTGGAAAATGTGCTTTAATTTTCAATGCAAAAAAAAGTACAAAAGTAAGCTTGCTTTTTTTATTATAATAGTAGTAATAAACAATAGACATTTGTTTAAGGCTGAACTTTTACCAGAGATATGAAAATAAACAAGGAAATGTTGCGGTTTTATTTAGCAAATAAAGGGAAGAGTTCAACAGTGTGTGGATTTTCCTGGTTTTTCATATCTCTTTTTTGAGCCTGTTAGACGGATGTGGGCACCTTTTCTTTTGGTATTTTTGTTTTTAACCAAATTTTGTTGTTTCATGTATTTGAAAAAATAGGTCCATTGCAGATAGAAAAGTATTGCACTGGCTGTTAAACACGATGTAGTAACCCTGTTTCAACTCAATATCTATAGCAAGTTTACAACATTAGCTGTATAATCATATCTGTGCTGTTTCCTAGTCAATCTCTGAGATGGATTCTCTGTCGCCGGACACAACCGGACCTCCTAAAGACATCTTCAACGAGCCACCAGAAGATATCTTCAGCGACCCTCTTAGTGACATCAACTCTGAACCTCAGAAGAACGCAAAGATACCTTCTCCTGGTAGCGATGAGGCCGTTGACTTGTTCAGCGAGCCGCTGGACGATGAAGCTGATGTAATTAGTTCGCCTGAGGTCAAAAATCCCGTGCCAGATCTCTTAAACGAGCCCGTAGAAGCGCCAAAGTCTGACGTCATCGTTGAAGCGCCTAGTGACATCAGCACCAAGGCTGTGCACAAAAACGCCAAAAAGGATATATTTGAAGACCCTCCGAAAGGCATCGGCAAAGGCTCTGCCGCCAAGAAAGCAGAAAGCGCGGAGCTCTTCGGTGACGATGATGATGATGATGAGGAGGACAAGGAAGATCTGTTTAAAGAGCCATTAAGAGGCATGATGAAGAAGCCTCAGCCCTCAATGGCCACTGGACCGCCTGTCAATGTCTTCACTGGGGTGAAATCAGAAGCGAAAGTCAAGCCACAGGTTAAAGACGATCCCATGGATCTGTTCACAGAGGAAACCCTGACGGCTCCTGCCACCAAACCTTCCACTGGCAGCAGCTCCAGGACCAATGGGGTTCACTCTGCGGACCAGGATATTTTCTCAGGTATGGCATGTTTCACCTGTAACACCTGATCATGACCGTGACCCTTTTTATTGCCTACCTAGACCATGTTTTTTGGCTATGTGGGCCCATTGGTGTTTAAATGTCCATTAAGCTACCAACGTTGAGAATTTCTTTGGGACAATATAGACCTATTTGAAAGTTTGTGAACTGCCTTCGTAACCTAGACACGGGTAACATTTTTGGGCATGTTCCAAGTCTTCAAAGCCTAGTGAGATGACTGTGGACGGCATTTTTGAGCTTCTTACGGTCTTAAAAATATAGTTTTTTTTTGGCATCTGGTTCCATGAAGAACCTTTACACTCCACAAAAGTTTTTTAGATTAACCAAATGTTCAAATCACAAAATAATGGTTCTTTTAAGAATGTTTACTGAAAGGTTCTTTGGAGAACCAGCAACCATCTCTGCAAAAACTCTATTTTTAAGTAGCCAACCTAGACAGCATTCTTGAGCATCATGGGTACAATTTAATTTAATTTCTTCAGTGAACTGCCAAACTAACACAGACAGCATTTTTGGGCATTTTAACACAAACAATTGATTGTTCGAATCTTCAAAACCTTCTAATGTGTGTTTGAACATTTTAGTTTAGTTTTGAACAGTTGTAGTTTACATAGGCAAATTTACGTCATAGACAAATTTAAAAGTTTGGTTAATCTTTCTGTGCTAAGTTCCGGTTTCACAAACAGGGCTTGGATCAAGCCAGGATTAGGCTTTAGCTCAATTAGTACGTTTAAGTAGCTTTTATAAATGTTCCTTAGAGAAAATACATTACTGGTGTGTGTCTTGAGATCATATAATGTCACTGATATTTTTTTAACATGCATCAGTGCAAGTTGCTTCCAATTATAACCGCTCAAACATGCATTTTAGTCTGAGACTAGCTTAAGCCTTGCCTGGAGTGTCCTGCATAAGCAATGAAGAAACGGCTATCATGATACAAATTTTTAGTTCTAATCTTTAAAACATGGTGAGGTGCCTGTCTAGACAACATTTGAGCACCAAGGGCATGTTTAAGGTTTCATTTGAGTCTCAAAACCTTGAGAGTAATACCTTGAGATATGAGCGTCCCGACATACGAGTATTCCGAGATACGAGCGAGCCTTTGAGCAATTTTTGCTTTGAGATACGAGCAGCTTACAGGCGCGGACGCTAAATGTTCGAGCAGCTCAAGCCGCTTCATTTATGGGGTAATTGTATATGATCTCCACTAGAGGGCACCTTGGTTTTACAGCGGGAGGTTACCGGGGGCGACGAGTGATTCACAAGTATTAAGCTGTGAGCAGCACGAGTTATGTGTTATTTGGGGGGAAATGATTTTAGATGCAAGCAATTTGAGTTACGAGTTCTGTCCTGGAACGGATTATGCTCGTATCTCAAGGTACATTGAATTAAGCACATTGAAGAGGCATCATATGTGCATCTGTTTTTCTTTTCTTTTTCCCTACCTAGTCAATGTTTTGGTGTCATTGGCGCATTTAACAGTTTTACATCTTACAAGATGAGACTGAAAATAAAATGAGACTGAGATGATAAGATGAGACTGAAAACTGAAAATAAAAATGCAATTATAACAATAGTAAATAAGTAGTATTAAAATAGCTCTGATTAGAACTCTCCTGTTCTAAAGTGCTGTAGGGTTTTTAAGGCTTGGTGTTTTTTGCGCAGTGAAACATTTTCCTGTAGGAATGCATGCGCATCACTTTTTTTGAGTGATGGATGATGAATTTGCTTTCTCAGCGTTGACTCAGGAAGGGGAAGAGGAATTCCTCAGTGACCTTTGACCTGTCCCCCTGTTGTATGTTGCTGATGGAATGTGTTTTGCTTGTGTTTGTTCTCTAGGTGTTCATCTTTTTAGTTTTGTTGAATTCGTAGACTACACTTTCTCTTTTTCCCAGAAGCTACAGTGGAGTTGTCTCTGGACAGTCCTCGTAATGACTGCAAGAAGAAAGACGCGGTGAAACCGTCAGTGTCGGCTCCTGCCGCTCCTGTAGCCGGCAGCTCCAGCAAACCTCCGTCCAAAACCCTGGAGGAGGTAAAACGGGTGGTTAATTGAACCTTTTTTAAATATTGAGAGCAAATGTTTGGCTCCCCTAGTGCCAGATTCACAAGCAAATGACTCTAATGAGCTGATTCTTTTGCTGATCGGAAAGGCTTAAACTCATGCATTATTGATCTAAAAATTCACTTATGCACCAAAATACTTAGAGTTGTTTAGTTGAATCAGTTGAAAAACTGGATTTGTTGCCTTACTGATTTTTTTCTTCTGTTTTTCTTTATTTTCCACATAAAGATGGAGGAAGAGGAAAGTGAGGACAAGTTTGATCTTAACATTTCCGTCACTAATCCAGAGAAAGTCGGTAAGATCATCATCTTCTGTCTTTCTCATGTCTCGTTTTGGGCTTTTGAGGATTAGTGCCGTTCACATGAAACGTTATTTTGAAAAAGCATTTGCTGGGATGAGCTTGCAGAAAAATAGTTTGTCTGATGATTTTATTATCTTATGAGGTGAAATTGTTCTAATTGCAGAACTGAGTTACCAATACATTTCTCTGGAGCATTGCCATCATCATAACTTCCTGTTTTTGCCTTGCAACAGCTATTTTTCATTTCCTGACCATCTTTTTTTAAAGGTGTGGCATTGCTGTAATCTCTAAAATCAGTCTGGGCAGATATTTCATCTAATATAATAAATGTAATATTTCTGCTTGTAGTTTTCTGCTCCAACTTAGTGTGTGTGTGTGTGTGTGTAGTCAAGCTTTCAGCTGGTACATTGAGCTTAACCTGTGACCTTTTCTTGTAACCAGTCCTGGCCTTTCAGGTTAAGGTATATGTGTCATGTTAGGGTTTTATTTTGGTTCATGTGAGATGATTCTCTCTCTGACTCTTACAGGTGATGGCATGAATGCTTATATGGCCTACAAAGTTTCAACGCAGGTGATGTTTTTCAGTCTCTTGTGCAGTTTACACTTTCACACAATGTGACACGCAGTCTAAATCTCGCTCTCTCCTCGCAGACGTCTTTAACCATGTTCCGCAGCAAGACGTTCACCGTACGCAGACGTTTCAGTGATTTCCTGGGATTGTACGAAAAGCTTTCAGAGAAACACTCACAGAATGGATACATCATACCTCCACCACCGGAGAAGAGCATTCTGGGTAAAAACTTGCTTCCGCTAATGCGTCAGGTCTGATCTGATTAAGTGTCTGATTATGAATAAATGTGTTCCAGGTATGACAAAAGTCAAAGTCGGGAAAGAGGATCCGTCGTCAGCAGAGTTTGTGGAGCGGAGGAGAGCTGCTCTAGAGAGGTTTGCTGCTGAAGTTGATATTGTTTCACTAGTAAATCAATCGTCCTTTTAGTTTTTGATTTGACCAGCTGCATCTATATTTTATCACAGAAAAATGACTTAAACTGGATAATATAATAATATTATTAATTTATGTATATGTATACATCTATACTATTAAATATATATATTATATATATTATTTTATAATATATTTATATTAATTCTATAAAATTACATTTATATATTTATAATATAAATATTATGTAATTTTATAGAATTTATATTATATATATATAAATGTAATTTTATAGAATTAATATAAATATATTATAAAATAATATATATAATATATATATTTAATAGTATATATATATATATATATATATATATATATATATATATATATATATATATATATATATATATATATATATATATATATATATATATTATAATTTATATTTAATAGTATAGATGTATACATAAATTACTAATATTATTATATTATCCAGTTTAAGTAATTTTTCTGTGATATATTTATAAAAATATATAAAACATTTATGTTTAAAATAATAAATAGAATTAAATGTTATTCCACTTGGTAATGTACATATTATATATTTTAATGAGGACAAAAAAAAACTTGGATTTGGATAAAGTTTATTACATTTAACATTACATTTTATTATATTATCCAATCTAATTTAGTTGAATTTTTAGATAATTTAATGGTATAATTTCTTTTATTTTGAGGATTGTTGGTGTGTTTTTGCAGGTATCTTCAGAGGGTCGTGAGTCACCCGTCTCTCCTGCAGGACCCTGACGTCAGAGAGTTTTTAGAGAAAGAAGAGGTGAGACGGCTTCTAACAAACAAAAAATTTTTGTTAGTCAACACATGCAAAACTCAACATTAACATAAACCTGAGAGAAGTTAAACACCTGCATGTGAGGAGGGATCTATCCATTCCTGTTTGTGGTGATGGCTCAATGCTTTGTGTGTGTGTGTGTTAGTTACCCAGAGCAGTCGGCACACAGGCTCTGAGTGGAGCAGGCTTCCTCAAAATGCTCAACAAAGCCACGGACGCCGTGAGCAAGATGACCATCAAGATGAACGAACAGGACGTGGTGAGTCTGACCCACGCCGAGCTCCTCTATAAAGAAAACTTGGCTTAACATCAACCTGGAAAGAGACTAATATAAAAGTGTGTGTGCTTGTTGGTTACAGTGGTTTGATGAGAAGATCCAGGATGTAGAAAATGAAGAACAGCAGCTGCGGAAACTTCACGTCATGGTGGAGTCGCTTGTCAATCACCGGAAAGGTCAGAAAGGCATATTTGAAGTTCTTATGAAAGTAAAGTGCATTCAAATTTGGGTATTGCAACCCATTTGATTTGTGTAACGGGAATCGGAGTATGAATTGATGGGGTGGTCGCTGTAACGAGGGTGGAATGTGTTTCAGAGTTGTCTGGGAACACGGCGGTGTTTGCGAAGAGCGTGGCGATGTTGGGCAGCTCGGAGGACAACACGGCTCTGTCGCGAGCTCTGTCTCAGCTGGCCGAGGTGGAGGATCGAATCGAGCAGCTCCATCAGGACCAGGCCGCCAACGACTTCTTCACCTTCTCAGAGCTGCTGGCGGATTATATACGGCTGCTGGGAGCCGTCAGAGTAAAATCACGCTCATCATTACTGAACTTTAAAGTGTTATATAACATAAAACTGATATAAAATAGAGAAATTATTTTAATTTATCTCATAGTTGTAACTGCTTTAAATTACGTTTTGTTTTTACCGTATTATCCATTATTATTGTTTTAATGATATATTAATTTTTTATTAGTTTTTTTTATTATAATTAAATAATAATGATTATAAAGTAACAATGGTGTGTATTAGGATCATTATTGTATCAGAATTCATTGTTGTTGTTATTATGGAAATCTAATTTGTTTTTGCGTCATGATGCATATCTGTATGTATCTACATAATTTAATATTTTCTTTAAATAATAATAATAAAAATAACAACAGTAATGTAGATGCAACAACTGGTACAACAAGTTTGTAATTAATTATTTTTATTAAAATATTAAAGTTAAGTCTCTTCTGCTCACCAAACCTGCATTTATATGATCCAAAACGCATAAAAACAGTAATTTTGTGAACTATTATAATTTAAAACAACTGTTTTCTATTTTAATATATTTTAAAATGTCATTTATTCCTGTGATCAAAGCTGTATTTTTCAGAATCATTACTCTAGTCTTCAGTGTCACATGATCCTTCACTAATCAGTATAAGAATGTTTTTATGCTCAAGAAAAACAAAAACATAATTGTCTTTTGACCAGTATTGTGTGTTTAATTATAACATAAAAAAGCAGCCACTTAAAATTGATAATACAATTATTAGACTTATTAATAATGTTAATGTTTATTTGTATTCTCCATTTTCAGGGGTGTTTTGACCAGCGAATGAAAGCGTGGCAGCGCTGGCAGGACGCGGAGAACATGCTGCAGAAGAAGAGAGAGGCCGAGGCCAAACTCCTGTGGGCCAACAAACCCGACAAACTCCAGCAGGCCAAAGACGAGATCTCTGAGGTGATGCTGCTTCATCTTATACGTCTCTCCCCTCTATAACCACACATGTCTCACTCTGCCGTCTCGTCCTGCAGTGGGAGGCGAAGGTCACGCAGTTCGAGAGAGACTTCGAGAGAATCTCAGCCACCGTACAGAAAGACGTCATCCGTTTTGATGTGAGACGTGATTTCCCTGTTATGCTTTTCAGATATTGCCTTTCATGTAGTGTGTGAATCTTGTCAGCTCTGTGTAATGCTGTAGTAAATGCTGCTATAACATGCATTTGAAAAAGCAAGACGCATCAAACGTCTTTTCAAACATGAAGCATTTATGAAACTCTACGAAACCTACGAAATTAATCCGTTCCGAGGATTTGCTTCGTAAGTCGATCTTTTCATAAGTCGGTCGGGCTTTTACATGTAAATTACCTAATTCGTTCCAAGCCCTACGAAAACGCTGATTCTCAATTATCTCCCTTTTCGTCTCCATGGAGAGCGTCGTCCTCTTCCCTTTCACTTCAGCAACAATCTTCACATCCATGGCTAGTGATTAGGATAAAATAATGGCGATGCAGCACGATGAAAACAACAAAGCACGGACGAACTTTAGCGTTAACGTAGCACAGACGAAATGGGAGTGGAACGTCGCTACGCAGAGGCTGGTGGGAGCGATGCTGACCAATAGGAGAGCAGGATGCTACAGCTAGCATCCGAGCCGGGAGCGTTTACTGGTCAGTGGCGCGCGAATATCAAAACAAAACTCGGAAATCGTCGCCTCGGCCGAGATTTCGTTTTTCGCATCTCAATCATTTTGTCGCTACTCGAGCGAAAAAAAAAATTTGTTCGTACGTAGAGCGTTTCGTAAGTCGGGGTTCTCCTGTACAACATTTTAATAGCGCTTTTACTCTAAACTCACTTCTAACGTCAGTAGTGTTTAAAAACATCCTTCTGTGAGATGCTGTGGATTCATCGCCTTTAGCACTGAATATTATGTCGATTAGCATTGAATTATAAGTTACTTTGTCATGAAAATGCCCAAGAAGTCTTGAACTCTGATAAAGCATATATACTCGTCATTAGTCATGTTTAATCAAAGCATTTCAATCTTCTCTTTATTCAGCTACAGCAATAGATCAGAGAGATTTTTTTCTTTGCCGTTGTTCTGGCTTGAACTGCATTTAATGTTTGAATTTCTTTGCTAACAGAAAGAGAAAGCTCGTGATTTTAAGAGACAAATCATCAAATATCTGGAGTCTCTGCTGAGTTCCCAACAACAGGTACCAGATTTATGTTTAATATGAATCTGAAGCTAATCTGTCTGAGGGCTTGTAATTCATATTTGCTCTGTTTCTCTCCTCTAGCTCATCAAATACTGGGAGGCGTTTTTGCCCGAGGCGAAAGCGATCGCATGAGACACACACACACACACACACTCTCACCCGTGACTGAGGCCTTTCTACACTCTTTACCTCTTGCCTATAAACCAAGAGAAATCGTGCTGCAAAGGGAAATCATCCATCCGGCCGCTCGTTACTCTGATCCATTTAGTAACTTGTATATTTTCAGCGTAATCTTTTTCTTTTTTCACCTTTATTTCCTTGCGTTGACTTGTTTTGGGAGATGTAAACGCATGTGGTGGTGGCTGGGTGTCTTCCTCGGCCGTATGCAATGAAACTTGTCGTTTATCATCCACTCATCAGCAGTGATGTCACTGGTTTACACTAGAGGGCGCTCTCTGCTCGCTCACTCGTTTGTCCTGAAGGAGGGATTTCGGAGATAAACAGTCACCTAGTTTATTTTAGAAGTCCAGAATATTGGTATATACACTTTAAACACCATAATGACATGTATTTTGCAAGTAAAAGAGATTGTAATGCAGTTTATTGTGGACTATAGGCCGGGTTTGTCAACTTCCACTCGATCGGTCATTGATTTTTGTTTTGCTGGCTGATGGTTTTCACTCAAAGGATCGTTTAAATGGATTAACGGTCTTGTAACTGTTTGTTCAATTGACGTAAAGCATTTAAAAAGACGCTCAGAACGCGTTTTATATCAATACTGCTCTTTGACCTGGACCAACAGGAAACCCAAAGCACTTCAGTCCTAAAACTGGTTTTCTCCTTCATTTAGGGCCTGTTTTTCTCATTCGTACTTTCATTCTTTTTCTCTTGATTTACTTGATTTTTACATTTTTCATTTGTAGACATTTATGCCAATATGTTATCATTTCGTGTCAAACCATATTTGACTCTGGCTTTTTATAATAATTAATAGTTTTTTTTTTGTCATGCTACTAATAATTAAATTGTTTCCATGTGAGTTTTTTTTTAAGAGAGATTTTGCATCTGTCAGAGTTTGTAAGGCTGTTAGATTCATCCTCATTTATAACATTAGACATTTTTGTTGTTCGTTTATTATTTTACGTCATAAATGAAAGCTTGGGCCCGGCCGTAACGACATTTTGAAGAATATACATGTTGGACTTTACTATTAGGTGCCATAAAAATCAAATGTTTGTTTATAAGAAAAAAGGAGGGCAAGTATTTTTTTCACTATGGACACTATTGAGGAAAACAATAAAGAATTAATTACAAATATAAAGCTTTTGATTTAGTAGTCATTTGTGTTCTCTGTGTGTGTGTGTGTATCTCATAACTAGTTTTAGTACTTATTAATTTGACACTTGGATAAAATAAAACCATTTCTAAAATAAAAATGTGCATATATTTTACTTGTTTTAATTTACTTAAATCTTTATTTGAGCTTTTTATAAATATTATTTAATAAACAATTTTTAATCGATTTAATAACGATCATAACTGGTTGTTAGCCTACGTTATTTTATAAATATTTGAATTGGTTTTTATTTTCACGTTTTCACTTAAATTAGTGTTAAAGGTTTAATAATAGTTTTATGTATGTTTCTCATTTTATCAGTGTTTTTCAAATTTGTTTAACTTTTTAATATTTTTTTCAACTATTTAATTTAATGATTTTATCATATTTCATTGACAATATCAACAGTTTCAGTTAGTTTTTGTTAATCTCTGTACTTTCATGTTCATTTTTTGATTTTGAAATGTAGCTCTTTTTTTTTGTACTCAAAACAATTTTTCTTTTAAGTTTGTCTACTAATTTAATTTCAGCTTCATTTAATTTAATAATTTAACTAATTTAATAATTGTTTTACAATAACAACATTAGAACTGGTGGCATAAAATAAAACTTCTCTTTGCCCGAAACCAAAGCAAAAGATCCACATCCACATCAGACTAATGAAGGAAGTGATCCTTCCAATCCTTCCGTCTTTCAGTATTTGTTCTGTGTTGAGCAGCAGCTCTCGTCTAATGCTCCTGTCATAAATGCTTGTTTCTCTTGTGCTTTGATGAAACATTTTCATGTGACCTCATTGAAGGTTTACTGCGGTAAAATGATTGCAACTGCAGCG
Source organism: Rhodeus uyekii (assembly GCA_037043235.1). Taxonomy (NCBI): domain Eukaryota; kingdom Metazoa; phylum Chordata; class Actinopteri; order Cypriniformes; family Acheilognathidae; genus Rhodeus; species Rhodeus uyekii. The sequence goes on from JAWRVZ010000066.1 coordinate 1,638,478, forward strand.
AAATTGACCTTTCACCACAATCCTTTAAAGTATGAATTCATTAATCATTAAACTTTTCAACCTGTTTATTTTACAACAATTTGTGGGTCAAAAACTGCCCAGGGCTCATGATCGGTTGTTCGCGAACACGAGTTGGGATGTAGTGGGAATGCAGGATAATAACACTTGAGCATGAGGAATGTGTGTTATCTTCAGACTGGACGAGTGTGTTTGGTCAGCAGTAAACGCATGAATGGTTGAGTGTCATGGGAAATCATGTGATTCTCATTTATTCTCCATTCAGACAGAAGAAACGAGGATATCAGGTTGGGTGTTGATTCACCTCTGACCTTTGACCTAATAAGTCATTCGCTCAGTATTATTCGTAGACAATTTAACGCACAAAAGTCAGCATGGATTAGATGCACAACATAACGTCTCCAAAGTCTGTTATGGAGCTTATTAAGAATAAGTGTTTATAAATGAGGAATGGCATGACAGGCTCGTGATCCGAGGACGCACAAACAGACACTGGACTCTTTATATTTAGCCCTGAAAAGACTTCTGAAAACATCCAAAAGGACTTTAGAAAACACAGCTCTGAAGAATTTAGATTTGTATAATTTCCAAAGAAACATATTGTTCAAAGCTAGGGTGGGCGGTTTGTTTTATAAGCACTTTTTTCTTATACTAGTTGAAACTCTCTTCACATCCTGATAGCAATCAATAATATAAGTGGTCTGAATATTAAAACATGTACATATACAGTAATACCTCGGTTTACGAGTTTAATTCGTTCCAAGACCTCATAACCCAAAATGTTGATACACCAAAACAATTTTCCCCATAAGAATGCACTAAAAATCACTCGATTCGTTCCACACAACCATAAATGCCCATTTAAAATATTTTTTGGGTTTTACCCTATTAATTATAACCATTAAGATCTCATATAAATACTAATTAATAATTGACAATTAAACTCTAAAAATAACTGACTGTTTTATGAGAGGCTGTGTTCAGGATATTTCTAGTAAAAATGCGCGAAGATGCTGAGCGTTAGATCTTTTCCACACAAAAATGTGCGTGGGCGAGGGAATATTTTTCTCGCACTGCGATACAATGCTCGTACACCGATTTGCTCGTATACTAAGTCACTCGTAAACCGAGGTATTACTGTATCTTGAAGTTCATTCGATCATTGCATTCGGTCTTGTATCTCCATCCCTCCGCTCATTGTTCAGTAAAGCTGTGCAGAGTTGGACAGATGTCAGTCATCGAGCGCCGCAAACAAACGCTCTGAAGGAAGGGTGGGATCATGCTAGATAAGCTAGCTTGCTACTGCTAGCATCTCTGACATTGCCTACCCTACCTTTAACTTTTACATTCAAAACCCACAAGAACAATGAGTGAGACGCTACTTTGTTAATAACGAATAGTTATCACAGCGATGACTTGTGATTCGCTGGCAATGTTAGAGGCGGGACATTCTCATTCTAGAGAGCATTAGATTGGACAACAAAATGGGAAACGCCAGTGATGACTAAATCGTCATTGATATGTTTAAATCCCTCGGTTTATGGTTGTTTTTTATACCATCTGGGAGTTGGTTTCTTGTATTGGTAATTATTCTCCCTGTTGTATTTTTATTTACCGGTAATGTGAAATAATCAATTAATTTCTACATTTACTCTGGTCTTTAAAACTGTTACCTAAACTCTTTCTTAACCACCATGTCTTTCTGTATGAATGATTTTATCTCAGCTGTGTGTGTGTGTGTGTGTGTGTGTGTGTGTGAGAAAGAGAGCGCGAGATAGTGTGAGGGTGTGTGTCTGAGTGTGTTTCTGTGTGTGTATGACAGAGTGTGTGTGTGTGTGTGTGTGTGTGTGTGTGTGTATCTGAGTGTGTGTGTGTTTCTGTGTGAGTGTGAGCGAGCAAGTTTGTGTGTGAGCGTTTGTGCGTCTGATTATGTGTTTCTGTGTGAGTGTGTGATAGAGCGTGTGTGACAGAGCGTGTCTGTGTTTCTGTGTGTGTATGACAGTGCGTGTGTGAGAGAGCAAGTGTGTCTGAGTGTGTTTCTGTGTAAGTGTGTTTTTCTGTGTGAGCGTGTGAGAGAGCAAGTTTGTGTGTTTCTGTGTGATAGAGCGTGTGTGAGAGAGTGTGTCTGTGTCTGAGTGTGTGTGTGTGTGAATGTGAGTGTGTCTGTGTTTCTGTGTGTGTATGATCGAGTGCGTGTGTGAGAGAGCAAGTGTGTGTGTGTGTGTCTGAGTGTGTTTCTGTGTAAGTGTGTGTGTCTGTTTTTCTGTGTAAGCGTGTGAGAGAGCAAGTGTGTGTGTTTCTGTGTGATAGAGAGTGTCTGAGTGTGTTTCTGTGTGAGTGCGTGCGATAGAGCGTGTGAGAGAGCAAGTGTGTGTTTCTGTGTGATAGAGCGTGTGTGAGAGAGTGTGTCTGTGTCTGAGTGTGTGTGTGTGTGTCTGAGTGTGTTTCTGTGTAAGTGTGTGTGTCTGTTTTTCTGTGTAAGCGTGTGAGAGAGCAAGTGTGTGTGTTTCTGTGTGATAGAGAGTGTCTGAGTGTGTTTCTGTGTGAGTGCGTGTGATAGAGCGTGTGAGAGAGCAAGTGTGTGTTTCTGTGTGATAGAGCGTGTGTGAGAGAGTGTGTCTGTGTCTGAGTGTGTGTGTGTGTGTGTGAATGTGAGTGTGTCTGTGTTTCTGTGTGTGTATGATCGAGTGCGTGTGTGAGAGAGCAAGTGTGTGTGTGTCTGAGTGTGTTTCTGTGTAAGTGTGTGTGTCTGTTTTTCTGTGTAAGCGTGTGAGAGAGCAAGTGTGTGTGTTTCTGTGTGATAGAGAGTGTCTGAGTGTGTTTCTGTGTGAGTGCGTGTGATAGAGCGTGTGAGAGAGCAAGTGTGTGTGTCTGAGTGTGTGTTTCTGTGTGGGATAGAGTGTGTCTGAGTGTGTGTGAATGTGAGTGTATGTGTGTGACACAGTGCGTGTGTGAGAGAGCAAGTGTGTGGTTGTTAGCATGTGTGTCTGAGTGTGTGTGAGAGAGCACGTGTGTGTGTTTCTGTGTGAGATAAAGCGTGTCTGAGTGTGTGTCTATATGTGTGTGTGTGTTTCTGTGTGAGTGTTTGTGTTTCTGTATGAGTGTGTGTGTTTGCGATTGTATGAGTGTGCGTGTGTGTGTTTGGAGGAGGAGCTCTGTTCTCTGGAGATCCAGTGCGGATTGAACACGGCTGATCTTCAGTTGAGTCAGGATCTGTGTTTGGGATGTTGGATCATCAGTGTGTGTCTCCAGTCATCGAGGTCTTTATTCCGTCTCTCACGAGGGAAGTGGACGAGACGGGAAAGTTGCGCAAAGTAAGTCAGACACAAACCCGTGAATATTTGAGCTTCCTAATTCCTATAATAGAGCGCGAGCGTGAGGTGGATGTTTTGCACGTGATTTTGTAATGCTGTCATTAATTCTGAAGGCTGGAAATGAATTAATAATCCATCCATTGCAAATTTCCTTCCATGAACTGACCGTGTGCTGCAAAACTACAGTTGTCTGAATTACTGTAAAACTATAGTGAATTAATGAGATATTCAAACTGTGTATTTCTGCAATATCTTGTTTCATTTTTCAACTACATTGACTAAAGTTTAGTAAAAACTATGGTAACCGTGATAAATGATTGCTAAGTCTATTGTATTTCAGGTTATGTACTGGATGCATGTTATAATATTCTGAATGGGAAGATGCACTATCAACTTTCAGTGACGTCATTTTGCCATTTGTTGATGTATATTGTATTTTAAATACACTTATAAGAAAATGTAAAAACCTTTATGCATTTATCAAACAATTCAACAAGCACATCAATGTTGTGGCAACGTTGCTGCAATGTTCTATTGCATCCATGCTTGCAACAATGTAGAAATGTAAAACGCAAGAGTGCTTTAGCAACATTATTGCTCTATTATATATTTTCAAAATGTTGTGTGCACTGTGAGCATGGTAGATTCACGCTTTTAAATGCAATCAAATATAAGCTAACAAGTTATTCAAGTCCTAAGGTGTGTCTTCTGCAAAAATGTCAGAATATGAAATTCTAAAGAATAGAGATGGTTTACAGTCATCATTTACAGGAATGAACGGTGCAGGAATATGACAGAACATGTTTGACTCGACACGTTTTTGACCTATTATGCTTTGTTATGAATTGTATTTTCATCTTTCTTTAGTGTGTAATGTTTCTTTGGGATCTGAGAAGTTACAGGGTTTCTCCAGCGAGAGTTCTTCTCTAAATTTAGTTATTTATATCAGTGTCACTGTTTCTGAACTCCCTGAAACGCCTCCATTGTAGTCTTGCGTTTAACGTCACAATATTCCTCATTTACATAATTCCTGCCCAAGCCATATGCGTAATAAAAAGCCTGTTGAGTTTTTTTGTAGGTTTTTTTTGTCGCCATATCCAAGAGACACTGTTCTTTCATAGTGTTTACAGGAGAGAAGATGATGCTCGTGGTTGTGGTAAAGGGCATGACATTTCCAAAACATGCTTTAAGCGGTTGACCAATCAGAGCACACCGCACTTTTCGTAAGGGCGTCATAGAGACATGAATTAAACAGAGCGTTGCCAGAGATGGGCTGTGTTCAAAATCGCCCCCTATACCCTCATTCACTATTCCCTACATCACTCCACTAATAGAGTTCATTAGAAGAAGTGAGTGAATTCAAACACTGAGTGCACAGGAAGGGCTGATGCTTTTGTGTCGTTTGTGCTTGTTGTTTATTAATCATTTGAAACTTAACAAACTGGCGGCTCTAGTAGTAATAAAATGATTTATCTTGAAAACTAGCATGTGCAAACCTTAAATATACCTGTGTGAAGTTACGCTGTACCCACATTGGACCAGCGGTTTGGAAAGTTCATTCAGCACAACCCTCTCAGTGCATTATGGGTATTCTCCAGCCATTGTGCATCGGTTGGACACTCATTACTGAGGTGCATTGTGGGATTGGATGAGTGCACTCACTAGTGTCCACTATGCTTTTGGACACCATTACAAATGTCTGTCCATCAAATAGTGCCTTAGTTAAGGATATAGGGGTGATTTCGGACACAGCTGTGGTCTTTTACAAGATACGAGGCTCTGTGGTTCTACTCCACTTGGATCACGTTTGCCTTGATAACCAATCACATTTCGTTCAGAGTTTCAGCGACAGTCAATCACTGTTCAATCACTTCAATCACTATTGAAGATTAGCTGACAGGCTGTCGATTCATTAAATAAGTGTTTTTCTCACAAAAGTACAGTGGAATCCGGTTATGTCGACGGCCTCGGGGGTTGCAAAAAAGCGTCGAGATAATCGAGGAGCAAGATAACCAACAGCCAATATGGCAATTTATTTGATGAAGCGATTGGCATGCTATAAAAATGTACATACACTGTATATGTTTGCTAACAACAAAAGACATATGTGCAGCAACTAACAGCAGAGATTTACCAGTATACAATAAAAAACACCTTCGATTCTCAATACAAACCTTTAATTATATTCTCCAACATTGCAAACACAATTTCACTCACAGCGTAAACAGTCACAACACACATAAACACATTCGCTCATAACAGTCATTTCGCTCTGACACAGTTCTGATAGTATTGCACACGCGGTTAATATGGTTTCTTTACAAACTCTAAAATGCTTTGTTGCTTTTTGCCTTTAACGGTCTGCTTGAAAACAAATGCTTCTAAGCTTCTATCAGTAACGGCGTCTTTGTCGATGTCAATGTAATCTGGGAACTCCTGGACAGTGACGCTAACTAACTCCTGCCATAGCATCTGCAAGGCTTGATTTTTTTTCCGCCACTTCCGCGAGTTCTTCTGCAGCTGCGTGAAGCGTCACTGACACAGCGACCATATGGACCGCGATCCACGTGCAACGCAAACTCAGCGCATACGCAGTGAGCTCGGTACAATCATGAGTCACGAGATAACCATGTGAAGTGGCGAATTTGTCCCTCGTTTGTTTTCGAGATATCAGTGTTCGGAGACATAAAAGAATTGGCATAACCGATAAGAAAATGCTAAGACAAATAGGGAGTTTGGCGGTTCCACTTCAAAAACGTCGACATAATAGGGTTGGCGAGTGAACCGAGGTCGAGATAAGTGAACTCCACTGTAGTTTCAAACAGTTAATTCAGCGTAGTGAAGCGACTTACCATGAAAACCTCAACAGCCTCTGTCTCCTTGCTTGCGTACGTTAGCAGGCGTGAAGCTTTTTTATTCAATGAACACTGGAGGTTTGATGTTACTGACAGACAGGGAAGAGAGGTGCTGCAACAAAGTCAAATATGGGAAAAATAAGGCACATGTTTGTCTTGCCTCGCCTATTGCTACTGTTGATCCAACGGCTGGTGCAACCGGATGTTAATGTGAAGAGCCTCTGCCAAACACGGTTTGCATTCTGTGTAAATAGACAGTCAGAAAAAGGCGTTTTTAGAACATTCAAGCATGAAAACCTATTCTAGAAGACCCCAGAACCAAAATCAAACCTTTGTAAAGGGGCATAACATGACCTCTTTAAGCAAAAGATCGAAATGCTTTTCTGAACGTTGAGTTTTACTCTTAATTCTGGATTATTTGAGTATTTTGCACCATTCATTGCGCTGACTGGTGTCTTTTTAAATAGAAGAACCAGTGTGTCGCGTGAAGTCTAGCTGCAACCAGAACCGACCCGGCCAAGAGTGAAGGAAAGAGAGTCAGTGTGCTTTCAAAACACTTAAAAGATGTTTTGTGTGTCCTCCGATGCAGTTTTGGGGCATGTATCAGATCAGATGGAGTCAAATCATCTGAGCAAACTCTAACATTTCACTGTTTTGAACTAGATCGTGTGCATTTCTCTCACATCCTGTGATTCTGTAGGATCTGCCTAGTTTATTATTAGAAATGGTGGAGTTTTTTGGCTTTAACGGGAGTAGTTGCTAAAAGTAGAACAGCTGAATCACAAACCACACGACAACGTGCTGATGTCAGTCAAACACACACTCGCAGAACACACACTCGCACCTGTCAGATGGACTAGTCAACAGTTCAGAACACAGAGAACTGTAGAACATCAGAGGAATGGAGGTCGGAGGTCAGAGTCGAGGAAGATGAGTATTACTGTACTGGAGATGAATAGAGTGATTTGTGCGTGCGAAAGCTCTTCATCCTAGCGGAAATATCCAGCTGTGAACATCAGCAACAATGAATGAGAGCTCTTTAAGATCGAGAGCGGGAGAAACTGGCTTTAAAGCGAGCCCTCATGACCCTGAAAACACTCGACTCTAACGCGCTTTACCCAGAATGCTCAGCGAGAACAAAGACGGACGTTCTGTAGACGGTGTACTCATGGCTAATTGTGTAGAAATGATTGTTTTAAAGGGATAGTTCAACTAAAAATCTATCTATCTTAAACATTTATGTATACATTTAGATTTATTTCTAATTAGCCTATTCATAGCTCTATTTATAAACATATTTATAATGTTTGACAGTCTATTTTCTTTCATTGTAAGGAAAAGAGCAGTGTGAACGTCTGAAATCTGCTTTTGTGTTTGATGGAAGGAAGAACGTCATGCAGGTTTACGGCGACATGAGGGTGAATTTTTGTTTTTGGGTGAACTGTGCCTTTAAATGCTTGAATAGCTCCTAATTTCCTGAGTTTTCCAGTCTCGTAACACTGCACCGATAGTTCTAGCATGCTTGAGCAGCGACTTGTCAAAACATGCTTGAGAAACAATCATTTTTATGACCCTCTCCCTCCGCCTCTGATTTAGCGCGACAAATATTTGAGGTATTGAGAAGCGAAAGATTGAAGCTCACAGTGGGAAATGTTTGGTGGAACTGAATGTTCTGTGCTCTTTTGTTATGGGTGGAAAACGGGAAACTGCTCATTCTCAGATCTGCTCACACACACCAAGGTTATTCTGGCAGTAGAGTACTAGTGTAGTTTACACTCGATTCTGAGCCATCAGAAATCAGAACCATTCCCGTTGTGCAACAGTAAACATATCAGTTTTGACATGACTTCATGCCAACGTGTGGATTGTGAAATACAGTATTAAATTGCACACCTCACAGTTACACTGTTTAATACAGTAGTACCTTGAGATACGAGCGTCCTGACATACGAGTATTCCGAGATACAAGAAAGCCTTCAAGCTATTTTTGCTTTGAGATACGAGTAAATATTTGAGATACGAGCAACTTACAGACGCAGACGCGAGGTGTTTGAGCACTCGGATCAGCTCAAGCGCCTCATTTACGGGGTAATTGCATATGATCTCCACTAGAGCGTCACCTTGTTTTACAGCGGGGGTTACCAGGGGCGACGAGTGATTCACGAGTATTAAACTGGGAGCAGCACGAGTTATGAGTGTTCAATAATAATAAATGAGTTTCTGAGTCTATCCAATACACTACACAGGAAGAAACACTACACTTCACCTCCTCCTCCGCACATGCCGCCATTAGCTGCTACTGTATGTCTGTTTTGAAGGTAAGAACAGATAATTGAAACCACAGGAATCCTTATATAGTATAATTTTCTGTCTGTGTGTCTCTATAGCAATTAAAAACATGTTTTTTCCATTGTTATTAGCACTAATAAGGGAGTTTTTTAGAGGCCCGGAACGGATAATTTTTCCCCCTGTTATTTCTTATGGAAAAATGATTTGAGATACGAGCAAATCGAGTTACAACCTCGATTCTGGAATGGATTATGCTCGTATCTCAAAGTATTACAGTACTTACAACTAATGATAAACTTTTTTTTTTTTGTATTAAATATCACTTACATGTAGCTCAGCGGCGGATTGAACCAGTACAAACGCCTTTGTTCCGTCAGGATCACTGGAGATGAAGGGTTTAGATACGCCACATTGACATTTCATTGTGTTGTGGACAATAAAGCCCCATGAGTCTTTATAAAGAGGGTGTGATCCTGAAGAACTGTGCGCACCTGTGCGGGTTTAACCTGTGGAAACTTACATGACCCATATCAAGACAAGCATTTTTACCGTCATTTTTGATGAGCTAATTCATTGTAAATAGTCTTTGCTGTTCCTGAATGATTTTTGATGGAAAGCAAACTTGAATTTGATTCATAATTACTAATATCTGCTGTGGGACCCTGCTGTGAGAATGAGCACTGGCGCCTCCTGCTAGTGAAGAATCATCACTGCACAATGTGGTGTTATGTAACTTTCTGCAGCTCTAACAGTAGAGTGTGGCGCTTGCAACACAAGGTCATGGGTTCGATTCCCAGGGAAAGCAAGAACTGATTAGAATGTCAATGTGTTTCTTGAATGCAATGGAAGCTGTTTGGATAAAATCGTTTTATTGAAGTCTTCACAGGTTTTGTGATATGGACTTTTTTTTATTTCAGCTCTTCAGGGTGGAGATTCTCTTCAATGGAAGGAAACACTTTGTTTTACGGCGATACAGTGAATTTCACACGCTTCACAGGAAGCTCAAGAAGATTCTGCGCACTCCTGATTTCCCTAGTAAGAGAAACCAGCACCTGCGAACTAAACCGCTGGAGCAAAGACGACAGGAACTGGAAGACTACGTCCAGGTGGAGCTCCGCCCCTATATACTAGCATTTATTCATATTTTAATGACCTTTTAGTTTCATACTTTCCATTTTCATTGTAACACGGTCTACGTACAGCATAGTGCAAAAATATAGTATGCCATCCTTCATTGCTTTGTTTTTGGTTTATATTAGAATATAATGAATTATGCGGAATTTAATAGTTATTGTATGCTTTCTGTTATTGGACACTACTTTTCAAGATGTTATTTTTATGGAAGAAATTCTTCAATGCGGCAAGGATGCATTAAATGGATCAAAAAGGACAAAAAATACCTTTATAATTAAAGAATAATTTTCTATTTTTAATCTAAAAATCCTTCCAAAAAAAGTTTGTTTCCTCAAACATATTAATCAGCACAACTGTTTTCAACATGGATTACAATAAATAAGCATGTTTTGTATTTTAAATTGCAATAATATTTCATAGTATTACAGTTTTTACTATAATATATGGATTTAATAAATGCAACCGTGGCGAGATTTTTGAGTTTTTTTCAAAAAGTCCTTACTGACACCAAACTTTTGAACTGTTGTGTTTAATAAATATCATTCTAATACATATAAATGTATGGAATACATTAATATAATGTCATACTGAGATTATAATGTTTGTTTTTTTTGGCTGCCAATTGCAGGTGATTCTGTATCAGATCGATGTTGTTCCTCAAGAGCTCCTGGACTTCCTGCAGGTCAAACATTTTCATTCAGCGAGCAAGAACTGCAGCTATGAGTATGTGTTTATACCAGACCACAGTGCAATCTCTCTATATAAATATATATTCATCAAAATGACCCTATTATGCTTTTTATATATTGCCTTCAAAGTTTTATTATTGTCTGCTAAAAGAACCCATTTAAGTATTCATTAAACTTATTAATGTCCTAATTGTCATTTTTCAGTGAAAACCAGTCTGATGACTGTCGAGAGCAAGGATACAGGTATGATTTATCCTCTTCTCATTTAATCTGCTTATAAATACCACCTACATTTGGATTACAATTTAGATTCATTCATTCTTAACAGCATTGACTGTGTATTTTTCATAGATTTCAGTCATTCCATCAGCGAGTAGTTGGTTTCTCGACTGACCCTTACCAGCTTGAATCCAGATCGGGTAAACATGGCAGGATGTTGTGATGTCATTACAGGAATATCTGTTTACACTCAAAAGCGTCCTGTCAAACGTTGTGGCGATTTCCCCCTCAGATCTCCCCGATATCGTGGCGGCCGGTGTCCTGCAGGGTTTTTACCCCAGAGACGTCAAAGTGAGTTTCCAGAAGAACTGCGCTAAACCCAACGGCCTCACCTGTGCACCAGAGCTGCCTGTGCATCCCAGAATCCCCACAATTACCATTAACAGATGCAACATCAGCTCCCTGCCAGAGTCACAGAGAACATAAGTGCGGTGTTGCCTAGCAACTCCATCTGCTTTAAATGTGCCTTTGCGTGTTTATAATGATTGAATCGTTCATCACGTCTCATTATGTGAAGCTTACAAAACTGTCTAGGTCATTTTCCAACTTTAAAATGAAAGAAAATATATAGTAAAAACCTCTTTTTAGGAATCATATGCACAATAAAATATGCAATTATATATTACAATGATGTATATTTACAATTGTACTGATTTGTTACCGTATTACAATCAGATTTTGTGCTTGTAGACAATCTTAAAATCACGATATTTTTGTTCATATTGATAATACTTTTATCTTCAGAAAAAAAAAATTGACATTTCAAACCAGAGTGTGATTTTGACTGCCAAGCCACTTGTCTATATTTAGAAGAAATTATGAGTATTTTTGTTAAATAAAGTGTGTCTGATTCATTCATAATGAAAAAAAACCCCAACAACAACATACACAAGCAAGAGAACATCATTACGAAAACCTGGATCCTTTATTGAAGATTTGATTATAAAAGCAGGTTGAAGTGGGTCAGAAATCTGACCGATTGGAATGCCTGTCAGAACTGGACCCAGGATGTGCCGCTCTGCGGATCAGGACTGATGTGAGACGGTCCCGCGACGGGGCGGAGCTCCAACAAGCATATACACGCTTTCCACTAGAACTCTAGTGGCACCAAACTCAATCCCCTTAAACCCAGAGTCCTGTTGTGTTCCCCCAAACTTAAATTACTCTTTAGCTACCGCAAAAGGCTTTTCCACATCCAGCTTGCCGCTGTCATGGATCGTGACGTCCTTGAGAGGTTTATCTCTCCCATCTGTCTTCGTGGCCTCGATCTTTCTCACCACATCCTTGAAGACGAAGGGAAACACACAAGATTAGCACAATCTAAAGCGCTCGTATATATGGAAAGATCCCTGACGGTAAAGTTTAGTTAAGGGCAGGGATCATCTCCACAGATGGAGTTACTCACCATGCCCTCGAGGATTTTGCCAAACACGACGTGTTTGCCGTCCAGCCATGGCGTTTGGATCGTGGTGATGAAGAACTGGGAGCCGTTGGTGTCTTTGCCGGCATTGGCCATGCTGAGCCAACCTGGACCGTAATGCTTCAGCTTGAAGTTCTCGTCAGGGAAACGGTCTCCATAGATGCTCTTACCTAGACGGACCAATCAGAGCAGAGTAAACCAATTAGAAATCTCATAATGTTGCCGTTTATCGCTTAAATTTGGCAAGAGAGTAGCCTCAAAACAAATATAAAATCATCAGCACAATACAGTTTTTTTAATTCTAATCATGACAATATGGGTGATAAAGATAACTTTTTAGGATTTCAGTACCTCCGGTTCCATCTCCCCTGGTGAAATCTCCTCCCTGGATCATAAAGTCTTTAATCACCCGATGGAACTTGCTGCCTTTGTAACCAAATCCTTTCTGGAAATCAAAATCACATCATTTATTCTCATTTGACTGTGATTCTATGGGGAGCACTGACCCCCAGTGGACAGACACTCACCTCTCCGGTGGCCAGCAGGAGGAAATTTTCCGTCGTTTTAGGGACAGTTTTTCCAAAGAGTCCAATGACTATCCGTCCTGCATCCTCATCTCCGATCCTGATGTCAAAGTACACCTGGGAAAACAACCAAATCCAGAGTCACACCACTAGTTATGCACATGCACAATATAATAATAAGCATTCCACTCCACCAAAGAGGCCAAACGCATTGAACTTTGGGAAAGCATGCGGATGCTTTGCAAGCAAAAAGAATCTGGCTTGTTGGCTTTAAGTGTGAACGCAACATTCGATTAGAACTCAATTCGAATTCTATCATTTGTATCCAATAGGCCGGATAGAATGTAGCGCTGCGTCTCTGTACCTTAGCCGTGACTTTAGGTCCCTTTTTCTTCTCGTCCGCCTCCGATCCGCTCGGGAAAAGCAGGAAAATCACCGAGCCAACGATCAATGTGACTGCCACCAAAAACTTCATCCTCCTCTCGCAGATCCGCACCATGAACAACCCGAAAAAAACTGTGTGTGTGGCGATGACTGTGTTTTAGGGTTTCTGGGGCATCCGGGGAGGAGATTTGAGCTGCGCCCAGACATCATTATCAACTCAGGCGGGATTTGATCACTAGAACTGATCCGGGAACAGCGGAGGAGGCGCACTCACTATGGGAACGCACTCCTGCGAAAACTGATCTGAGAACGGCCGTTGGAAGCGCTCTCCGCTCTGTGTGACGTGTCGCAACTTATCGGATTCTGATTGGACGGGCTCATGCCTGTCTGGGGTGGAAGAGCCAATCAGAGTTTGAAACGCGTAAAAAATGGACGCTCCAGGAGAAACGTCAGCATTAAAGGCGCAGGACGCTCTGGGAAAAGTACAGACGTTAATAATCATAGACCTTGTTGTTGAATTTAACCGGGAATGAAAGAGAGACTGTGAGGCAGAGACGCAGCTCTTCAGTACCAGCGTTGAAATGTTATTCAATGTGTAAACACTGCAAAAATGACAAAAAACATGAGCTGTGAAAAATTATAAGTGATGTAGAAGATTTTTTACAGTGGACGCTGTTGAAAACACTGCTCTGAATAAAGACCTGAGGGCCAGATATGGATAGACCAGATACCCCTGAAGACAAGGAGTCAAATTAAGAAATTTTAAAGAAGAATGGTTTGTAGTTGTAATAAGCAGAAGCTTCTAGTCTCACAAGGAGTTTGTTAGGCCGCTTACAATCACATTGCTACAGCAATTATACTCTAACAGAGGGTACTAACGACGACATTACTGAAGGTTATGAATTATTCTGATTGGCTAAGTAAGAAAGAAAAGTAAACAAGTCATTTTAAATACAAGAGCAGATGAACAGAAGCATATCTTCGTCAAATACATGGTTGGCAGCAAGACCTCGGATTTACACGTTAAGTTCCTTCCAGGTTGCAGAAAAGCGTTTATAGGCGTCAGCTTGTCAAGAACAACAAGTCATTCCGTCTCCTTATAGTGCTGGTTGATCACCTCACCAATACAGGGCATATTAACACACAGAGATACACAGGACTCCAAGACTGAACTCGACTCAGGCTCCAATTATCAACAGAAAGAATACCCAAACATTCTGATAACATGTTCTACCTGGTGAGATGTAGAGACAATATTCATCATTATTCTATGGAAAAATACAGAACAGCAAAGTAAAGGCTTTAACTAATAATTGATTACATAGACTGACGTGTACATAAAGCCAATCACCTTTCAAAAACAAGTTATAAATCGCTAACTTGATTATATATCACTCATTGCAAATTATTAGAAGAAATAGAGAGTATATATATAAGCGGCAGTGGATTTCCGAATCGTCCCACACAAATCTATAAAGACAAAATATAAATGTCCTAGTACAAAACATTTACAAAGACATACACACACTCTTCTTATTCGACATTTAAATAAGTTTATTTTTATTTATTTGGATAAAGACATTCACATAAAGCAGTTACAGGACACGGTGAACTTAAACTTCAAGAAGGTTTAGTGTGCTCAGTCTAGACCCAAAATACTGCATGAAGATGTCCGGATGTCCCTTATAAAACTGTGCCAGGAGCCGCTTCTTCTCCTTCAGGGAATATTTGGCGTTTTCGTCGATATTTTTCAGGAGAGAGTACAGCTCGTTTTTAGTCACGTCCTTTATGGTCTCTGCATATGCTTCTCTTGGCACTTTCTGACAAAGTGAAGCTTCTAGCATATTCAGAATATAAACACAATAAATGCTTAAACACTTGTCACAAACATTATCATGGCTCAAGTTAAAAAGTCACAATAATAAATAAATATCCAGGGTTATTTTTTTTATTTAAATAAAGCACTAAAGTTCAAATAAACCTAAATCGTAATATTAAAAAGAGAAGCACAATTAAACTAATTTAAATGAAAATAATAATAGCCAACTGAAAATATTAAGAAAATTTGCAATACTATATAAATAAAATAAATTGGATGGAAAAACTAGAAATGTTGCCTTGGCATAAAAGTTAAAAATGAAAATAAATTAAGTATTAATAACAACTAAAACAAATTAATAAATCTAACTAAGTATTAGATATAAAACAGAAAATGAAATTTAGTAATGTTGCCTTGGCAAACAAAAATAAAAAGTATTAATAGAAGCTAATAATAAACTCATTTCAGTTTTAAGGCTGAAGCACTAAATTACTCACTGAATTAAATGTACTAAAAGTGATCTAAAACTGAAATGACAAAAGAATCATTACTAAAAATGAAAACAGAGCTAATTTAAAGTATTACCAAAAACATTTCTACTAAACACCGTAAACATCATACCGGTAGTTGTAAAATCTCTGTGTTTCAAGATGTCATCCAGTTTCTCACTGACCAGTTTGTGAAGAGAACCTGGAATCTAATAAAATGTCAAACACTTCTTATATTATATCAGTATTGATCATCACTCGCTTAATACATTAAAAAGCATATTAACGAGAAACCTTAAAGATCTCCTGGTGGTTGTCGAGCATGAAGAGCATCAGCAGGTCCATCTGTTCCTTCGTCAGACTCTTGCTCTGGACGACGGCTCTGGTGAACGTCTTCTTCACAACCACCCGGTTTTCAATCTTAAAAATTCATATTCAAAATAAGTGTAAACATGACAGACGCTTGGTGAAGAACTCCTCACATGCATTCTGACTCCTCACTTCTTTGTGCAGCCGGACACTGGCGGCGTCTGCAGCTGCTGCCATAAACTCCAGCAGCCTGCGCAGTTCCTCACGTGCAGACGCAGGCAGCAGCTTCAGCATTAGCTGCAGAACTTCCAAAGCTCGCTCAAACTTCCCATTGACTAAGACACACAGGTAAACAGATGCTCAGACACAGAGAAACATTGTGGAAAGAACGAATCATTTGAGGAGCGTCAGCTTCACCCAAGAGTTCCATGATCTCGGTGTAGACGTCTGCCATGCTGTCGCAGAGGAGAGGTTTGCGCTCCATGTGTCCGTAGTGTTTGTCCAGCACGCGAAACAGCAGTAATTTACATTCATCATGACCTGAGGTTCTGACCCGTGCATCCTCTTCCTCGCAGGAGAACGCGGGCAGCTCTTTGGTCACCTCCATCACCAGCTGATTCGGAAGGAAATCTAGCAGGTCTATGGCTGCCCACAACCAAGCATCATCTCTGTGAGGAGGAAGATTAATTATTAGGCCCACCTGAGTGTCATTAGGTTTTGTTTCTTGACCGTCTAAAGGCGATTTCTCACTGTGATTCTTTGAAGGCCTTCAGAACCTCTCGGTCAAGGTAGTTGCTTGTGTAGAGCAGGTCTGTCTCATTATTGCTGCCACGGGACGGTGGAGAAACAATGTTTGGGCAGTTCAGCACCCCCTCCAGCATGGGGAGATCTATCAGCTGTGACAGCCTCCGTACCGTCTGCTCATGCCACACTTCTCTGACCACTGAAGGGGAGTAGATGTATACAAACCGTTATAGAGGTGCTTCAACACTGTCAAAAATGTTCATTCCAGTTCATACATAAACTGGAAATGAAATAGTTTTTAAATTTGTGCTACTCGACTGGGAGAGGGGGGGGGGGGGGGGTTTAGAGAAAAAAAGGCTTAGGTCTTTCCTTTAGCCAAATAGGATGGAAAACTTCAACACCCATAATGCACCGGGCCACTCCCACCAGTCTGCTATGGATACAACCAGTCAAATACTTTCTACAGAGCAATGCTTTAGTGGGAAATACTTCTTGGCAAACATTGGCGGCTTGTATTGTCAACGGGTGCAAGAATGCAAATGTGCAAGAATTATGAGATGGTTTAAAAAGTCACAATTCAATTTAAAGTAGGCGCATACATGTACACACACACACATATATATATAAAAAAATCGGACTTAAAGTAAAAAATTAAGTGTGACTTATTTTAAATCTCATAATTATCTTTAATTCTGATGTAGCAGCATAGCATGCATATTGCAACAACTTTTTTCTTATTAGTTTTATATTAAATATGCATACATTGCCACCTCAGAGTTACATAAAGATAATTATGAGACAGATTAAAATAATGGTTTTATTTTTGACTGAGGCAGACAAAGTCAGAAATAAAGTCAAAGTTATATTTTAAATGTAGCTTTTCAACAGTGAGGCAGACAAGCTTGAACTATTTGGTACAAAATTGGATTAAAAACAAAAAAGATAGCCATTTAGCTGGTTATTTTGCTAGATTGTCACCATTCATTGAATTAAACATGCAACATGAAAAAAAAACATGGTTTATCTTATCTTAAAATATTTGGTAGATTAAAAGCACAGCCTTTGTACCTCAAACATAAACAGAATCTGAACAAAGATCTCACCAGATGGTGGAAGATAGTCATCAGGAGGAGAACCGACAAATCCAGTCAAATCCAGCTTCTCCATGAGACGATCCAACACCTGGTCTGACTTCACAGGTGTACTATGAGAGAATAACTGGATGTCCTGCCTAAAAAGGTCAACAATTGCAAGCATTACAACTCAAATGTAGAAGGAAAACATTCAGCGCTGCACCATAAACATCTACATCGATCTAAAACACCTGTTTGGTGTGATGTTCATGATGCTCGCTTCACTGTGAGAGAAAAGAGCCATTTCAAGCCTGTCCTGGGACGGATCCTCTGCGTTCAGGAATCTGTAGAGACTGCTGCTGCTGTCCTGGAACACTTCAGCTTTACTGGTCTTCCCCAGAACTTTGGTTCCTACCGCCTCAAACACCTTACAGTCCAGCAGAACCTGGCACAGGCGTGCCACCATGGCTCTGGAGACCAAAGCATCTCCAAGAACCTGATTCTGAGTGAGGTGAGCCTGGATGACGTCCACTGCATCAGAGCCCAGAAAGCAGCTCTCGTGGAATTTCAGATGCTGCCTGCGTTTCTTGACCTTCACTCGGGCCTGCAGAACATTGATGATGTGGCTCCAGATTTCTTTGTTTTGGGCCTTGTTGGTTCGTTCAGTTTGAGGTTTGTTGATCAACCTGCGATCTAAAGAAACACAATAGCATTTGACCGTGATCTTCTTTACTTAAAATTCAAAAACACCAACTTATACTCTCATGAAGTTGGCATTACCGAGAGGTCGGTTCATGGGGCTGTATAATTTCCCCACAATATTTAATGCAGCAATTTTATCTTGAACTGAAGCCATCGTTTCCTCTGTGCAGACTTGACCCAAACGCGTTAGTTTCTCATTAATCAACGGCAGCTAATTAGCGACCTCTGCATGATTGGCCAACAGTGAATCAGTGAAAATTAGTTTAAAAACAACAACACTCAGATGTAACACTAGATGGCAGCAAAGTATCTTTAAATAAAAGTACATTTGGAGAACCACACATAATCACACTAATCTATCTATCTATCTATCTATCTATCTATCTATCTATCTATCTATCTATCTATCTATCTATCTATCTATCTATCTATCTATCTATCTATCTATCTATCTATCTATCTATCTATCTATCTATCTATCTATCTGTCTGTCTGTCTGTCTGTATTTCTATTGTCTGTAACATTATTTTTTGTCTGTAACATTTTAAAGGTTTATTTCTGTCTCTCCTATTTGGCAGCTGATTCATGTTTCCGTGTCTGAGGCAGATGGATCTCTCCTGTCATCCTTTGAAATTAAGGATATATTTATCGTATCCCTTTCAGATTCACATGTAAACACTCTCTCTCTCTCTCTCTCTCTCTCTCTCTCTCTCTCTCTCTCTCTCTCTCTCTCTGGGGAACACAGCCATGTGACCTGATCAAATGTTGTTAATATACCATTCTGTTATCTGTGTTTCTCCATGGTCACCTCTCTCTCTCGCTCTCTTCAATCTCAATCTTTCTTTGTCCTTCATGTTTCCTGCTGTTTTTAATTTGGTGAGTGTAGAGAATGTTTCTGTGCCTAACTTGAAATAGTTGCGGTGCAAACTCTGCCAGATGCCTGAGGGGCTTCAAATACCTGAGTGAAACATCTTAAAACAAATCTCTGTTTGATGTCCAAGAGAAAAATGAAACCATAACATGTCTAAGGATCAAGGAGATGCGAGCCTATGAATAATTCAGTAGGCCTTTTGTTTGAAATCTTTGTTACATCATTTTTTTCACATCTGTCAATCACACAGTACAGTTCAGAGAGGAAATCTAGTAGTATTTAAATAGACTGTAGAATAGCTTTACTTGTCGGACTAAAAAAAGATTCAAAAGAGACAAACACAGAGCAAGCAAAGGCACCAGTTCCAACTCAGATCTTGCTGAATCAAACATTTGGATGATCCAAATTGGTTGGATTTATTGAAACGCATGATGCTCTGGCACTGCTGACCTGAATAACTGTGAGTACACATGCATTTCCACCAGTAGGAGGCAGTTTTACTGCCATGATACCTGATTCCAGGGTGCATCTGAGGCCAAGTTTCATCTGAGATGCAAATCTTACAGCAACACACATGCACACAGTTACTGCTCGGGCCTGAAGTCCGCAGCCTGACCGCTCACCACAACACAGGTCGGTCCAGATTCCCAGAGCTTTCCAGATCAAACAAAGACAAACGGCTCTGTCTGGAGTCTGTTTGACTCAAACTTCCCCTCCACCAATCAGTGGCTAAATTACACGTTCTGGATCCAAACAGAAGCAAACAAAAGAAAACAAAGTTGATTGGCTGAGGCGGAATGCGCAGAATGCGTTTGAGCTGCAGGTGAGGAGAACAAGTTTAGTGGACCAGGAAAGTTCAGTGTGTGCATCTCAGTTTGCTATTTCTGTTCAACCAAACTGTCAAAGTAAACTGGTTTATTTATGTCAGCCATAACCTAGGACATGTTGCAATATCTGGCTCATGACCAAAGACGGATACATCTTTCCCGCTTTATGTCAGTTATGAAACACACTAGACCTTTGCTTTTAGACCTTTGAAGGACTGATATAATAAATGAATGATAACGTTGAACAAATTAGCAAAACAGCTTCAATGCAAATGGTGATATCAGAGCACACATGCTCCAAAAAGTTTGATCTTTAAAAAAGTCAGACAATTTATTTTACACACTATATGAGACGGTAGATCAACATGTCACACGCACACGGCCTGGTAAACCCTATATTATGGGCTCAAAATGTCCCTTGTGGGGACAGTTTTTGTTCTCCGTGAAGAAAACAGCTCATAAATTATAGTGAGAGATGTTTTTTGAAAATGTAAAAATGCTGAAAGTTTTCTGCGATGGGTAGGTTAAGAGGTCATGAGATAAAAACCATTAGGTCTGTAGAAAGTCCCCATAAAACATGAAAACATAACATTGTGTGGGTGTCGTTTTTATTCGTTTAAACACATATATTTAGGTTATTTTAAAATGCATACAGGCTTGGCTTGAAAGCCCCATATTGACAGTTTTATTTGCACTCTAGTGAAACAGAATAAGAAAATCAGCAGAAATCAAAGTAAGGCATATTGAGAGAGAGAGAGGGAGAGAGAAGGAGATAGAGATAGAGGGAGAGAGAGAGACAGACACGCGCGCGCGCTGTCAGCAGTGACTCCGCCCCCCTCCGTCTTTATTCAGCGTTTCTCAGCCTGAAGGACAGAGAGAAAGAATCACCGATCAGGACAGCAGGAGGAGAGACCGGCCCAACACACCGAATCATGGCCACAGCAGACACGAGACCGCAGCACATCCTTCCGTCCGATCCCCGCACACCGAGCCTCACATCACGGATCCCCGGCACCAGAACCGAGCTGTCTGACACCACGGCTGATCCCAGGCCAGAATGAGGGTGATTTACGTCCAGAACGCCGGCGTGGTCGCTGCTTTCTCGCCTGAGATTTTCTGCGGTAGATTGAAACAAAGGAATAACGGAGAAATCATGATCGAACGCGCCACGGGAAAGAGATCACGTCACAACGGAGTAGGAAACGTCATAATGGAATAGATCGCGTCATAATAGAATAGCGCACAATAGATACATTGTCGTTCTAATTGTGAACAATAGCAGTTTTATAAGTGCCATAAAAACAATTGGCACGTGTTCATTAGATTCTCTTTTTAATAATATGCCTTTTTAGTCCGTTTTTATTCATATTAAGCCCGGTTTTATCGTTCATAATTAGACTGGGATTATTATTTTTCTTTAGATAGCCTACCATAGCCGGCTATAGGTAGAACAGATAGACACCTCATTAAAATATGAGTCATTATTGACAATCATAAATTAGTTTATATGTTAACGTAATTAAACCTTTGCATTGTAATTTATTTATTTATTTATATGCTAATTAGGTATATTAATTAGTTGTTATATTATCAATATTTCCAAGCATTTAGTCAATATATTTAAACGGAGGGAGGTTTAAAATATCCTCCCTCATGATGGAGAGACTAAGGCCAGGTGACCCACCGGGCCCCTCAGTGGTGGCGGTGGTGGAGGCCCCTGAGGGCCCCGGTGAGGTGAAGCGCAGCAGCTCTGGTGTGAAGAAACATCATCACAAACACAACCTAAAGCATCGATACGAGCTGCTGGAGACCCTGGGGAGAGGAACATACGGCAAAGTCAAGAAGGCCATCGAGCGCCATTCTGGAAGAGAGGTAAGCGTCTGTAGTTACTGGTTTCTGAAAGGTTGCAGGTTCAAACCCTGCAAGATAGTTAACCTCTAGTTGCAAAGTACTGTGATGGTATGGAAATGTCATGACGCACTGATGTAATTCGAGTGATTGAACCTTTGAATCAGTGAGGCATTTGGTAAATGTACAGCACTGGTCTGGTTCTTGGGCCGGCTGTAGTTTGTCGTTTAGGGTGTCAGCGAAGCTATAATAATCTGTTGTTGTGTTTGGCTCGTTTCAGCCCGTCTCATGGGAAGTCCACCCCGTGCGTGTGCTCCGCACGCGTCCAGTTGTGCAAGAGCAGATGTTTTAAGTTGCTTTAATGGCCCCCAATGAAACGCGTTACACTTCAACCAACTGATCGTTGCGTTTAAAGGTCACCTGCTTACCAAAATAATTTGACCAGTGACCTACGTTTTAAAGACCTTGAGTTCTGACCCTCGGGTTACTAATGAACCCTGACCTAGTTGCCGAGTTCTGCTATGGTCATCTAGGTCAGTCAGGACTTTAGTGTTCACTTGTTCATTAATCAAACGCACCGGATTCATTCGGCACGCCGCGGCACGTGGCTTTGGTTGTTGTTTAACATTGTCCTCGCAGTCACCGCAGAACCCAGAACAGCTGCTGGGAGCAATGAAATCTCCCGATTCTGCTGAAGTTCACCCAAAAATAAAAATTCGGTCATTGATTACTCACCCTTGAGTCATTCAACCCTCTCAACACTTTCTTCTTGGGTATTTTTGGTCCAGTTTTGTTCAAACCCCAGCATTCTTCAGATTATCTTCTTGTAGTCGGCACAAAGCATGTTGTTGTTTCTAGTTCACCCTTAGTAGTTTAAGGGGTTGATGAATATGCACCAAAAATACAGTAGAGTTTGATTGTGTGTTTAGGAAACTAACCATGAATCTGTTTGTTTAGTTGTGTTTTGCTATTAGCTTCGTTTTTTAACCTGCTGAATAGACATGAGATCTGTTCTTGAGGCGTGACCGCAAGCTGTTGAAACTCCATCTAGTCATGTTTATTTCCATGGCAACAATATTGTTGGTGGCTGTTATGGGCTGTGCGCAGATATATAGCCTTCTTTCAGTTTAATAATTTACAGTTCAGGCTATTTCACAACACATACAGTCACACACACACACGGGTCTGAGTGTATCGGCGGGCAGTGTGCCATCAGAGTGTTGGCAGGCTGTTGAAGAATGTACGAGCGCACGCTAACAGAACTAAAAATAAAACTGTGCACAAACATACATGTTTTTTCATTTACCTCAAACTCAGACGCATGTAAAACATCATTTGTCATGCGTGTTTGTGGGCCTATAAACATAAAGTCACTCAGAGAGACATACGGTGTTGTTTTCTGGCATAGGTTAAGTGTGCTTAGCAGGAATTAGTCAGAGAAACTGTTAACCGGCTGGACGCACTGTCTGTAAAGAGTTATGGTGCAGATGTATAGATAACAGACATAGAAACCCCTGATAACTGCTCACAGAGACTAAACATTAGAAGTCCCAGAGTCACGCCTACACCCATAGGATAGAAAAATCACATTGCAGTATCTTGATTCTCATAGCATGCATAGCTTAAAGTGAAAATTCTTTACTAATCAATTGAAAACAGAAAACTTTGAATGCGTTTTGGCCATACATTTACTCGACAACTGCGTTTTGGGTCCTGAAATGCAAATGTTTAAAACCGGGATTTAAAGTGCGAGCTTTTGAAAGCAATACCGTTATCGTTATCGTCTCTGTGTAATCTACGTGAATTTGTGGTAGTGGTGAGATCATGCGCATGTATGAGTATTGCATGTTAGGTTTATATACACGTAGTGTTTCTTCACAAAGAGACATTGCCAACTACTGGGCTGGCAGCAGAATACAGCGCTTTTAGTCGTTTTTTTGCGAACAGGAATCATTGTGACAACGTTGTCGTCTAGACGCGAAAAAGTTACGTTGTTGTGTAAACCTACCCTTACTTTCTTCTCTGGAACAAAACATAAACTTTAGTGCCACCTTGTGGCTTTGCTGAGAATGCAGCTTCTACTCGGATTGCTTTATAAATTTACCGTGTAAAAAATGCAAAAAAATCACACGTTTAAAGGCATTTTTAAATGTGTTCTGACATGTTACAACACAGTATTTTAAATTGAGCTTGCACACTGAGAAACTGTTTGTGTTCACATATTGCGTTATGAATAGAATTTGTAAGCGTCATCATGCAACGCTGCATTAAATTGAGTTATTAGGGTATTCTGAGTTCCTAACACAACGTTTGAAATATAGCTTGCTTAACTAAGCGTTTGTGTTCGCAACTTGCTTTGCGTTATGATTACTGAATAATAAAAATCAAAGCTGTATTCATAGAAACATTTGTGTTTTTTTGCTTGCATTGTCAATACTGTTTATACAAATTTCAGAGTGCAACAATGTTGCACTTGCATCCTAAGAAGCATTTTCATACTTGCATTAAGTTATTAGTAATTGCATTCGGACATACTTTGCAACACGTTTGCATTAACATAGTTGTATTGTAATATAGTAGTTTGAAACATGTCATAATGCAACGATGCATTTAATACTTTAACTTGCATATCTCACAATATAATGCATTTGACAAATCTATGAAAAACCTCAATCATTAAAGGAAAAAAAGTTTGCATTTTGAGTTTACGGTTTTTTAAACGTTTTTTAGTCGTTTGCATTCTTCTATTATGTTATGAATAATGATCAATAACGCAACGTTTTAAGTCAAATTTGCAAAATTAGCTTTTTTTTCTGCTTGTGTATTGTTAAGTGTTCCGACATTCAGTGCATGTGTTCGCATACTTGCATTGTAATTGCAATCTGAAAAAATCATGAAAACAAACTTGCACACCTACAAGTATTCACATTTTTGCATAGATTGTATTTCAGGAAGAGCTGCACGATTCTGGATGACTAGAGCTCATAATTCTGTAAATTACTAGTGAATTTTTTTTTTTGATTCTTATGCCATATTAAAAATTTTGAATACTAATTTGAATGACTTTTTTAATAGTTTTGAATGATTGATTCAATGACTCTCTCATAAGGACTTCACTTGTTTCATTACTGGATGATTTTTGAACAAATCTTTTGAATGAATGATTCAATGACAAATACATTTTTTAACAGTCGCTTGTCGCCACCTACTGGCGTAACCATATAATCGATACGATCATTATTTAAAGCACCAAGTCACTTTCAAACTTACACATTTTCTCTCTTTCGTAGGCATTAGTGTTTATATCCGAAATATAAACAGAAATTATGATACTGTGTGGTTGAAAATACCATTTGTGAAGCTGTTTCATATCTAGACATGACAACTGCTCTCTCTGGATCAGACGCAGATTTAAATCGCTGTGATTGTACTTGTCAAGCTGTTTAACAGACGTTTTCGAATCAATGTAAATTAGGAATAAAATCACTTGGGTGTTTAAATTGAAATCGTGATCTTTTAATTAATCATGCAGCTCTAATTTCACGCCTTTCTGTGTGTGTCAAATACTGCCTCATCTTTATATCTTCAAAGGAATGTGCAAGGGATACAAAGTTGATACTTAAATCAAACATAACTGCGATCTCCACTAAATCTCTTGAGAAATGAAAAAACAACCTCCATAACCAGCCAATACAAGCAGCTCATATCAAATTTAGTGCAGTGCCTCTCGGTGATGTCCCTTGTCAAACAAACATTATTCTGCAATGATAATGTTTTACTGTCTGTTATCACACACACACAGACAAACACAAAGTTCTGACTGTTGATATATGCCACAGTCCAGTACAGCAATCTTGACCTTTACCCAGATATGGGACAGATAACCCAAGAAACTGCACTACTTATTCTCATTTATAGCTTTATAGCTGTACCAACCTCTGATTCAGCATCATGACCCGAGCAGACAGATAGCATGCACGTATGAGGTCAGCTCTATATGTGTTTGCATTGCATTTGTGTGGATCTGAATGCACAAACAAGATCGGATGCCCACAAAACATACCGGTCAACATTCCTTCCATGGTGTGTGATGAATTGGGCATTGCAGTTTGTACGTGCATGTCCATCTGTTGGCAGAAGGTCACTGTGACAGCGTGAAAATAGACAGACACATTAAAGTCCATCTTGAGCAGGAAATGAAAGCGTTGTGGAAAATTAATGTCCTGTGCGGGGGCCAAAACAGCATGGTAGAAATGCAATGGCCATCATATCTGAGTTTCAGTCATCAAAGGGAAAGCAAACTGATCTCATGTTCGCTTCATTGTTTTCATTGGACGCTGGCGGCCTCTAGAGGTTGTAGTAGGTAAGGATCATTTATTATATGAAATTAGTCATTCTATGCAGTATGTTTCGAGTTGGATTCCTGGGTGTTATGTAGTATTTACTGATCCAAGTCAAAAGAGTGCACCCTAAAATCTCTATGATATATTAGATAAAGGTTTTCTTTTTTATTTCATTCAAAAAGCAGCATACTCTCATCCCTTTACCGACACACTGAAGCATGAGTCGCCATTGGCTAGTCCTTTTTTATTTCATTTTACTCGCCAGACGTTTTACATGGGGATGCAAGAACAATGCAAATGAAAGATTCTACATAAATGTACATTTCAAACACTATTAAAGTCATAAACAATCTGTTATAATATAAGAACAAATAATCAAATTACAAGTAATAGGACAAAGTTAGAAAAGTTAAACACAAGTGTATTGAGTGATTTTTGTCTGTCGTTTGATTAACATTAAAAACAAGCAGATGCAGGATAATTAGTCTGCTGTCACTTTAAGACTAATGCACAGATCCAATAAACTCCTTCTCAACAGTTTACGTTCGTTTGAAACCATAACCGACTATGTTCACTTGGACACTCGCAGAGATGGA
This sequence comes from Rhodeus uyekii, assembly GCA_037043235.1. Lineage (NCBI taxonomy): Eukaryota > Metazoa > Chordata > Actinopteri > Cypriniformes > Acheilognathidae > Rhodeus > Rhodeus uyekii. Next base: position 1,665,004 of record JAWRVZ010000066.1, read on the forward strand.
CATTTTTACTTAATTTTGTGTCAAATTGTCCATTCAAGCGCAAGAAGACGTGAAAGAGAGCATCTTTATTCCGTAATCACATGCTGTCAGACGCAACTTTCTGAGCGTGTGCTTCGGATGTGCAGTTTGCGCACACAAAACATCCTTCTCGTCTTCTTGCGCTTGAATATTTAAATTGGCAAGAACACTTGCAAATGATAAACTTCCGACCTCCTCTCTCTTTCTGTTTCTCTTTCTGTGCGTAAAGCTTATATTTATCTTTACGTTTACGTATTTGCGTATACGACACTTTTATCCAAATCGACTTGCATTGCATTAAAAAAACACATTGCTATTCTAATCAGTTCTAGCTTTCCCTGGGAATCGAACCCATGACCTTGGCGTTGCAAGCGCCACACTCTACTGTTTAAGCTACAGGAAAGCCATAGTGAATTTCTATCTGTGCTAAACTTATTTTTTGCCTCTAACTCAATTACAGATGACTGTAAGTGTACAATTTACTAGCCATTGGTTAATTAAAAACATTTTTAGTCGCCTCTGGTCTCATATGCCGAGCGATTTGCTTATTCTAATCTCAAAGCCTTTGCAAAAATCATTAGTGAAATACAAAAACTTGTCTGCACTTTTATTGATCCTGTATTCTGTTCGTTTGGCTTGCACACATATAACCAAATAAAAAGCTCCAGTGGTTGGAATCCTGTTACACAGTCTTTTTTTTTTTTCTTCCTGGAGATTATTTTAAACTGTCGCTCCTGCTGCGTATGAACAAACTGCAACATTAGTATTCCTGGCGTCTCCGGCGGACCTGGCGGGAGGTGAATACCTTCAACTGCGCATAACTTCATGAGCTCATGGAAAACGCTCGCTGATGGCTTTCCAATAAAGAGCAGGACTTGCCCGTTCTGCTTTGAGAGAACGAGCCCTGGTTTCTGGATTTGTTTATGTCTTTTTATTCCACATAATCAGTTTTGAAGCATTCTGCTCGGGCTTTCCTTTTATGGATATAGTCGTGATTTACCTTCAGCTCCTCGGAAACATGTGGTTTTGGTTTCTCCGAGAAAGCAGCGGCCCGCCTTAATGTGAAGACCCTGTTCTGAGAAATACAGCGATGATGAGAAGCCACATGCATGTTTTAGGGACCATATGGGCCCCGTCAGTGTGTATGACATCACAAAACAAACAGAGTTGACAAAAGCACTTCCTCTTTTCCGGTCTGTCATCGGCTCACTCGTTCCGTTTGTTCTTTAAATGGACGTGCAGCTCACGCCTGGGAAGGTGAGATAGGACAGAAATAGACTGGAAATCACGACCCTCTTTCCTCCCGATGACATCATCTGTCAGGGACTCAGCAGGACATCTCCTCTCTCCCCATGTCTTGTCCTCAGTTGTAGTGTGTTCGGGTCATGTAGAGACATCAGTGCCGTGTCCTCAGGGCCCAAACACATGAGAGAGCTTTCATTCTGCTTCCAAACACAGCACACTCGTTCCCCCCCCCCAAAAAATGGAAAATTACACAGCAAGAGGCTGAAAATATGCTCAGTCGTGATGCGTTTATGGAATAATTGTGTGTGTGTGTGTGTGTGTTTGAGAGTGTGTAAGTGTGTGTTTGAGAGTTTGTGTGTGTGTGTGTGTGTGTGTGTGTGTTTGAGAGTGTGTGAGATTGTGTTTATGAGTGAGAGTGTGTGTGTGTGTGTGTGTGTGCGATTGAGTGTGTGTGTGATTGTGTGTTTATGAGAGTGTGAGTGAATGTGTTTGTGAGTGCGAGTGTGTGTGTGTGTGTATGTGTGTGTTTGAGAGTGAGAGTGAGAGTGTGTGTGCGTTTGTGAATGTGTGTGTGTGTGTGTGATGGGATGATTACACCTCTCTGTCTGAAGAATCTACAATCTGACATTCAAGAATAGTGTTTTTGTTAGATTGTGTGTGAGATTGTGTGTTTGTGTGTGTGTGAGACTGTGTGTTTGAGATTGCGTGTTTGTGTGTTTGAGAGTGTGTGAGATTGTGTGTGTGATGGGATGATTACACCTCTCTGTCTGAAGAATCTTCTCAGGTGGTTTTCTGACATTCAAGAATAGAGTGTTTTTGTTAGAGTGCTCAACACGTGCTCAAACTCTTTTAGCTTTCATTTCCTGTACAGATGAAAAAGAAAAGAAAAAGTAGCAGAAGCTGGCCACACACTTGAAGATTTAAGCCCAATTTTGGGCCAGATTTGCACCCAAGAAGGGCGTCGACTGACTTTCAGTCCAAAATAATCTTCAATTTTGAGTAGAGCTGCACGATTCTGGATGAATTGAGAATCGCAAGTAGAGGTCATGATTCTCCCACGACTCTGAATGTTTCATTAATTAGAATGAATATAAAAAAATTCACTGACTCACTCATAAACACCCATTACTTTTGTGACAATTTGAATTATTGTAAGATAGAAATAAAAAAAGAATCATCTAGTGTGTGCGTTCAGAAGATTATTATGTTAAAAATAGTTTGAAACTGTCCTTATGTCTGTGGACGGTTTTTAAATGATCTGGTGTGTTTGAAGTCACAAATTAACTAAGATTAACATCTGTGCTTAGATTTTGAAATAGTTTTTTTTTAAATCTTTTGATATAAGATTGAACAATATGTGAATCTCTTTCTTCTCTTCTCAGGTTGCCATCAAGTCTATCAGAAAGGAGAAGATTAAAGATGAACAGGACATGGTTCACATTCGACGAGAAATCGAGATCATGTCGTCTCTTCGCCACCCACATATCATCTCTATATATGAAGGTATTCACATCCATCCATCCATCCATCCATCCATCCATCCATCCATCCATCCATCCATCCATCCATCCATCCATCCATCCATCCATCCATCCATCCATCAATCCGTCTGTCTGCTTATTAATCAGTCCATTCACACTCAACATTGAATAAAACATAATTCTAATGAATCATTAGTAATCTTTCACTGACTAATAATAATAATTTTGTTTTGCTCATGCAATAATATTATAATGAAGTTCGATCAGCCTCAGTGAATACACGTCCCTCCCCATTCCTGACCAGCATGTGTTTCGATGGTCAAGACCTCCTATTTTGATGATTTCTAAAGACGTCTGGTTTGTTCTGCTGATTGCGGTCCTGGCGAGCTCTCGGCGCGCTGACTCGACGCTTTTCAGCTCAAAGTCCGTCTGGGTTTATAGGGCAGTTTATTTTTGAAGAGTTGCCGCATTCATCTTTGTTCTGTGTCACGACTCCGCCTGTGTTGTGGTTGGCTCGACTCGAAGAGCGGAGAACACCTCTTTAAATGAGTCTCTGGAGTTACCAGCTTTAAACGAGTCTCCAGAGACTCTTTTTTTCCCACTTCTTATGTCTGGCTTTGTCTTTCATTGCTCCAGTGTCAGAGCGTCTTTCTCTTTTAATTTAATTTTGCCATGTTAAATTATGTTTATGGGTTTGGGCTGGCTGTGGAAATTTTCGGATAGAGGAATGAATGTGAATTGCTTACGTACCCGTTTAGAAGCTTGAACTTTCCCAGAGGAACGTTTTATTACTCAGAGGTTTTTCTTTAATTGCTCGGGAGATTTAGAGTTATGGTTCAAGTATTAAAAGTGTGTCAATTGTTTCTCCCAAAATTCCAAACAACTGAGACAATTTGAGACATACAGTAAGACAGTAAAACTCAAGCTCATATTGAGATCTCTGACTTTGGATCGCAGACTTGTTTGGCAAATCTGAGCGAGACATTTGAGATTACTGGTTTAGTTTTTGTTTTGGTTATACTATTTCTAAAGTTCACTTTAGACATTCTACTACAGTAATACCTTAATACATAATCCATTCCAGGACTCGAGCTGCTCGTATCTCAAATAATTTTTCCCCATAAGAAATAACAGGGAAAAAATCTGTTCCAGCCCTCTAAAAAAACTCTCTTATAGTGCTAATAACAATGGAAAAAATTTATAAAAACAATGTTTTTAATTGCTATAGAGACACACGCGCACAAATTGTAGTATTTAAGGATTCCTGTGATTATAAAATAAAATGTTGTTTTAATTATGAGTTCTTACCTACAAGACTTGTGCGGAGGAGGAGGGAGGGATTACGTAGATAATGCAAACACAATACAGAAGTGTAGTGTTTCTTCCCGTGTAGTGTATTGGATAGCCTCAGAAGCTCATATGTATTATTATTGAACACTCATAACTCATGCTGCTCCCAGCTTAATACTCCTGAATCACTCGTCGCCCCCGGTAACCTCCCGCTGTAAAACCAAGGTGTCCCTCTAGTGGAGATCAAATGCAATTACCCATAATTGAGGCGCTTGAGCTGCTCCAAGTGCTCGAACACCTAGCATCGGCATCTGTAAACGTGCTCGTATCTCAAGTATTTACTCGTATCTCAAAGCAAAATTTTGCTCGCTCGTATCTCGGAATACTCGAATGTCGGGACGCTCATATCTCAAGGTATTACTGTATTTATGAGTAACTTTGCTACTACTTGTCAACTAACTCTCATTAATTTGCAATGACATATCAACTAACTCTTGGTAGGCTGTTAGATTAGGCTCAGCAGTTTTTGCAATGTTACTTATAGTCAGTAGAATGTCTGTTGGGGAGCTTCAACATAAAGTATTGTCAGATATTAAGCAAACAACCGTATTAATAATTAATAACCGTAAGGACTGCTAGTTGATCATTTGGGTCTTTCCTACAGGGCGCAGTGGAGTTGTCCGATAGATTTTATCATATCGCTGTAGAATTTGCCGCTGAGCTTCGACATTTAGCACTTTGAGAAGACTGTGATTTACGGTCTTTGACAGAGTAAATATGTGTTACCTCTGCTACCCTTTCTCACTCTAAACCGTATTTGCACAATCCCAGAAGGCTTTGCGCTCACATTCCCTGCTGTTCTGTGGAAAGTGGTGGCGAACGCGAGAGATTCTGTAAAAAGATGAGATTCTGGACGTGTGACAGGAGCCGACGGCAGCGCCAAGCGCCTGGGTGGGGTGATCCGAACCAGAATTTTTGGGGTTTTGCAGAAACAGCCACTTTCTGCAGTGTCGGACTGTAATTTGCTGTGTTTGTTCCTCTGGATTTTTCGGCTTCTCCTGGTCGTTAGTGGATTCTGCTGTGACTGATGAACTTTCTGGACTGGCCACTACAAAACAAAGTCTTTTAAATGTTATGCGTCCTGTAGTTTTTTACTTGTACTTTTTCATTGCGGGCTGCATTCTGAAGAAACAAGGCGCCGCCGTACGTTATTTTTGACTGGAGGCGTCCTTATTGAAACTTTGGCCTAAACTAGACACGGGTCACAATAACCAGCGGTTTTTTATCAGTTTTTATATAGATTTTTTCTTACATCCTTCTTTATTTTAAAAACAAACATAAACAAATATACATATATATTTGATAATGCATTGCTCACATATATATGTGTGTGTAAAAACGAATCCAACTCAATCAGCCGGTGTTTTTACACTGAACTCTAAATAAGCAAGCCGAATCCTGCTCAGCATGATGCATTTTTGTTCTGTAGTGTTTGAAAACAAGGACAAGATAGTGATCGTCATGGAATACGCCAGTAAAGGCGAACTCTACGACTACATCAGCGAACGCAGACGCCTGACGGAGAGAGAAACCCGACACTTCTTCAGGCAGATCGTCTCTGCTGTGCACTACTGCCACAAGGTACGCACCTCTTTTATCTCTCTCTCCATCCCTTTCTCTTTCCAAAGAGAGCCTCATGTGTCGTCAGGGTTCCTGCGGAGCTGCACGTGCAGTTATTCGATGAAATCGGGCTGTGCAGTGCGAGTCTATTATCTTTGGCTCTTGTTGGTTTGGGAGGAATCTTGGAACACTCAACTGATGTGAAACAGCTTTGCGTTGTGAGTCACACATTTCAGCTTTTAGTAGAGCTGTTGATTGAGTAATAAACCAGCCAACTGTACATGTCCATGAAGAAGGTCTTTCCAATTTCTTATAATCTGACCTTTTCATTTGAATAGAGTTTTAAGTTAGCGAAGCAAAGAATAAAGATACATATCCTAATCAAAAACTAGATGAAAAAGGTCATAGCAAACAGGAAATAATACTTTTTTAAAACAGGTTGAGACCTATTTCCAACTGACATTTCTCGTTTTTTTTTTGTCGTCGCTGGGCTTGTTGCAATGCATTATGGGATTGCTTTCACATACCCTATAGAACAGCACGTCAGAATGCTGTCTAATTAGGCAGATCACTAGGTTTTGCATCACATCTAACTCATGAGACAGTCCCGTTCCCTCATGATGTGCTGCTCAGAGTCAATCAAGGTCTCCATGGACCTGCTCTGGGTGGGCTGGTTTGCAGCTGAAGATGACGTGATGTCATATGTCAGGGCAGGGGAGCTCCCAGACACCAGAGGGGAGGATAGTGAGTCATCATCACCATGGGCAACCACAACGTGGGGGGATTTTCGGGTGGGGTCGGCCAGACGACACAAGAAAGCAAACTGTGTTAAACTGTCAATTTATAGTCCATCTGCTAAAAGCTGTGCATGTTGAACACATGCGTCTTTCATGGTCATCAGACATCTGTAATGAACTCTCTCAGATCCTAAACCCCCTGTAACTGGCTTTCCGGGTGTGCTGTTTGTTAAAGGAAACACAAAGACTAACTGCACAATCGTGTTCCAATCAAGAGCTGGTGTCTGTAATTAGAGATGGTATTTGTGGAGCAGATGTCAGTGGTAAATTTGTCGTATACTGTTGGCTATGACAATATTATCTCCACACTAAAGTGTATTCTGATGTTTTCTTTACAGAATGGTGTTGTTCACCGGGACCTGAAACTGGAAAATGTGCTACTGGATGAAAACTGTAACATAAAGGTGAGAACGTTTTTCTTTTAAGTTGGGCTTGTCCTGAAACTAGTTACTAGTTCACATCCGTACTATCAGTGTTGGGAAGATTACTTTGGAAATGTAATAAGTGATAGATTACAAGGTATTACATTTAAAATGTAATACGTAGTGTAACTATTTCAATAACAGTAATACCTTGAGATACGAGCGTCCTGACATACGAGTATTCTGAGATACGAACAATACGATTTTTGCTTTGAGATACAAGTAAATATTTGAGATACAAGCAGCTTATAGACACTGACACTAGGTGGTTGAGCACTCAAGCTGCAAGCTGCCTCACTCGTTCCCTTCACATGTTCGTCGACTAAAATAAAGGTGTTAAAGATTGATTAAAGTGAGCTTGCGGGCTGCCATTTTCTTGCGCACAGATCTGTTATCAGCTCGCAAATGTAATTTACGCGTGGGATAACATCAGTTTTGCGCTCGTATCTTTTTGGAATGGATTTGCCACCGTAGTTGCCTTCCGTACAAATCTTCCGCTAGTCTTCCGTATTGTGTTTGCGTTATTTATGTAACCTACGTAATCTACGTTATCCCTCCCTCCTCCTCCCCCACACGCGCCTATATCGTCTGTCTTGAAGGTAAGAACTCAAAAATTGTAATTAATACAAATTTATTTATCTGTTATTTCTTGTGGAAAAAAATTATTTGAGATACGAGCAACTCGAGTTACGAGCTCGTCCTGGAACGGATTATGCTCGTATCTCAAGGTATTACTGTACTTTATTAAAGTAACATAACTGATTGATTACTTTTTGATTCATTTTCTACATTTAAGTTAATCTGTTAATTATTTTCAAACATTTAAACCAGGCAGGGTTAACCTTACAGTGGTACTCAACACTGATAGTCAGATTTTCTACTGTCACTGTCAGATTTTAAGATTTCAATAATTATAAATTTTAATTTTTAAAGCACAGCCACCACAAAATCTGATTTTAGCACCTCTTTGTACTGTGAGATCATTCGAAGGTTAAATACAGATTTCTGGATGAAATGATTTTTACATTTCCAGCACTGGAACACATTTTTATCACTCGATATGGTGGAAACTCCCAGACAGGTTGTAGCCTAAAGCGTTCAGCGTAAATGAGGATTCGTGCAGTCGTTCAAAAAGAGAGCCAATCAAAAGCATCAGAATAGCATCGCTTTACAAAAAGGCATTGAGCACGTTAAAAATGATTAAATTATTATTCAACATATCTGAGTGATAAGTAACTGTAATTTAATTACACATTTTTTCTCAGTAACTGTAACAGATTATAGTTACATTTATTTTGTACTTAAATTACATAACGCCGTTACATGTAACTACTTGTATAATGTAGCACATTAGGATTAGTGCATCTCAAATAATGGGGTTTATATGTAAATCTAGGAAATGATGGGCTTCGTTCATGAAACATGAGAGAAAAGTTCAGTGAAACAAAAATCACTCAAACACTTACTAAACCAAAAAATTCAACTTAAGCTGCATTGGTTCTCTAAAACAGAACATCTTGTTTGTTGTTCATCCAGATTGCTGATTTTGGGTTATCCAACCTGTATCACAAAGACAAGCTCCTCCAGACCTTCTGTGGTAGTCCACTGTACGCATCCCCGGAGATCGTCAATGGCAGACCGTACCGTGGTCCAGAGGTGAGCCGTGCTTCGATAAAGAGAGCTCTTTATGTTGAACTTTTTTCCAGGGTCATAAAAACATGCTGGAATGGTTTACTACAGGCCTGCATGACGTGATGCACAGGCATAAACCCTTGAGGTTTGCATCATCGTAAATGAAACACCCCACGGTTTCATTATGTTAGTGTGTGAAATCCACTGCGAGCGGCTGTGATCTATCAGAGACAGCCTACGTGGTTAGTGAAACCTCGTTCTGCTCTTTGATGGGATTATCCTTCCACAGACCCATAGGATCAGGCAAACACACACTTATGAACATGCAGAGCAGCTGGAGTTTCTTTCTCCAACTATCTCTGATTATACACGTCAATCCTCGGTCACAGTTAAAAGGTTCTTTAGGGCTTTACATGTGTCTCTATTGTGGGATACACCCCAGGGCATTTTAAGATAGAAGTAGTTCAGTGCTTTATAGACTTTTGCATGCAATAATTTGCTGCAATTTTCCTCAGGAATTGAGAAAACACTACAATGTAAAGGATGTAATCAAAAAGCCAAACCTTGCAATGAATAAAGTCAATAAAGTCTCTTGCCATGGTGGCCGCCTTGAGCTATAACAATCACTCAGGTCCATATGGTGATTTCTTGTCAACTGACAACTCAAGGAAAACCATTCAGGCTTCTTTGGGAGGTCATGAAATTTGTAGCCTACATACCGTGTCCTTTCACCTCACTCTCAACATGACTTACATAACTGACTGCTCAGGGTGATGTGTTGTGTAGTTGAAAGCTGAAAAACACTTTGAATCCAATAAAAGCGGGAGACTGTTCCTGCTTGCTGGAGTGCCCAATTGCTTTCCAAAAAAGTCCAAAAAGTCAAGCTATAAATGCATTCTTAAATGAAAGTCTAGCAAACCCAGTCTTGTCAAGTGATTTCTATCAACCCTCCATATGACAGGATATCTGAAGTGTCAATTATTCCACATTTAGCAGTAACTCAATGTTCTTTTGGAGTCAGCTGACATCAATGCCATCCATTATTTGTAGGTGGACAGCTGGGCTCTGGGGGTGTTGCTGTATACGCTGGTCTATGGCAGTATGCCATTCGATGGAGGGGACCACAAGAATCTCATTCGGCAAATCAGCAATGGAGAGTATCGAGAACCATCTCAGTCATCAGGTACTGGACTTGAGCTATTGAACTCTTTTAGACAACATTCTTGTCTTTTGTATGTGTATTCTGGTAAACTTGTGTCTAAAGAAGAAGCTTGTTTGGTCTTTTGTTTAGATGCTCGTGGTCTGATACGCTGGATGCTGATGGTCAACCCTGAGCGGCGGGCCACGGTAGAAGACATCGCCAATCACTGGTGGGTAAACTGGGGATGGAAGACCAGCGTGTGTGACTGTGAATCGCAAAGGGATGCTGGCTCGCCCATGCTGGCTCGTCTCATTGACTGGCAGAATCGGACCGAGCCACGACCCACTAAAGCCATCCGGTCTGAACCATTGCTGCTCGTCCGTCAACGGCCCAAAAAGTCCAAGAAAGAGAATGATGTTGGAGTGCCCCATTGTAATGGAGAGGACAGCCTGGGCCTCAAGAGACCAAAGGGCATCCTGAAGACAAGAACCTCTGAAGAGCAACGCTCGCCAAGTCTGGAGGAGATCGAGTCTGGTGCGGGAACTCCAGAGAAGGAATCTGGGCCTGAGGGGGAAGAGGGTGAGGAAGAGCAGGGGCTCACAGGCAATTCTCCAACCAGGACGGTCTCCATCCTTCCTAAGAAGGGAATCCTAAAGAACAACCAACAACGGGAATCAGGGTACTATTCTTCCCCAGAGCGGAGTGAGTCCTCTGACGTGCTCGGTGGCAACATTACACCTCTTGCCGCCAGCTCACCACCAAAGCGAGCGGTTGGTCGAAAAGGCATCTTGAAACGAAACGGAAAGTATTCTACGTACAGCGGCGCTCCTCCTATGAGTGTCCTTGGCGAACCAGCACCTGGTGATTCAGGTTTATCCCGCAGTCAGAGCCGCCCATCCAGTATTGTAAGGGAGGATAGCGACACCATCACCAACAGTTCCTTCAGCGGCGCCGACTGGCCCCCACCCAGAACCCGCCCCAACATCAGAGGCTGCATGTCTGCTGAAAACCTTCTCCAGCTGGCCAACTTTAAAGGTCTCCAGGCAGCTCCTCCCCTACATAGTGGGAAATTCAGTCGAGGAACACAGGGATCTCCGGGAGACAACAGCAGCTTCTCTCTGTTAGGAGATCTTGATGATATGACTCAGGTGTACCAACAAGCCCTGGACATCAGCAACAACCTGTCGTAGAGATAGGCGCCAGTTGAGTGGCCTAGAAAGAAAGAGGGAGCAAGTTTAGGGTGTTTGTTTGGCATGTTGTTGACGACCAGTGCAAAACTGGGATTCTATGAATGTGAGTCCTTTTTCAATGGGATGGTATTGGAGGTTGTGTACAACCAAACCTTAAACCTAACTCCTAACCCTTAACCCTAATCCAAGCCTATCCTTCCTTACCTTAAGCATACCCAATTTTATACATATTCGAAATTTATATCAAATGCAACTTGGGGAACTACCGCCTTGGGGGATTTAAGGGTTTGAAGTAAGTAAAATTTAGGTTGGTACTCTGTGACATTATCCCCCTACAGGCAAGAAATGAAATTAAATGTTTACATATTAAGTAAAAGCATCACAATAAGGCATCATAAAACGGCAGCCTTGATTAAACAAAAATAAGAGCCAATTGGAGTTTATCAAGCACCTTAAAACTCTCACAGAGCACATGTCGTTTGTGGTCTTTACTTCCAAAAAAAGAAACCAGGGTCTTGCTCCAAATTAACTGTTGTTGTGTATTATTTATTAATATTTTTGTAGATTTAGTGATACAAAACTGGTGTGGTCTGGCAGTACTGGAAGAATAAGAAAACTCAAATCTCTCCTTGTCCTTGATTGGATCTGACATATATAATTATTATTTTTCTTTCTTGGTTATCGCGATATGTCATTTAAACTACATATTTAACGATCAAAATCATATTGATCCTATGAATAGAATCATATCTATGGACTTATAGAAGTGCCTTTTTGTTTTTTTATTCAAATTAAATTATGTATGTCATTTCCTTAAGGTGGAGAGAGACGGCAGAGGAAGCTGTCATCCGATGAATGATCCGATTTTATTACGTTTATTTTATTTTATTCTTTTATTTTATTTTTGAGTTTGTTTTGAATGCTTAGAAGAGGCCCAGGACCTCTGAGCACAAAGCCCTACCCTACAAAACTACATGACTTTAATTTGCCCCGTGCTAACGAGAGACCGGTGTTTTACAGTCAAGAAGAAGAATAGTCAGTCTGTGATCACCTTGAAAAGGAGTTTGTTTTCAGAACCCGTTGGGTAATTAAGTTGGTTGTTTCTGATCGAGTGCTGACAGAAACGTGTGCATGCGGCATGTGTTTCTCTGGAATGATACGGTACTCTTGATTGGGTTAGGTGACAGTTTGGGGTTTCTGGACAACTTCACCTCAGCAAGGTTTAGCACAAGGTAGAAATGTCAGACACATGCTCACCTCTAAAGAATGTTTCAGGAGGAGACAAGCTTGGTCGACTATTTCCAAAGGTTTTTGACTGTAGGAACATTGTCTCTCCCTGTGTTTATCTGTTGATGCTTGGGGATCATAATTGCTCCGCTCTAAGAATAACGAATTATTGGTTATCTGTTGAACTTTGATGCCCAAAACACTCCCATCAGGGCTAAAATAACAAGTAGACCGATTAGTTTCAAAGCCGCGATGAGGCAGCAAATTCCAAAGGCTCTTTTGAGGCATGTATGGACTAGAGAGCGTCCCTGTGCCGTAGGTTTAATGGGACAGAAGCTGTATTGTTTCAGAAGCTATAGTCCTTTGTTTGTGTCTACCTGCAGAATATCAGATGAATTAAAGTGCAATTGTAGTTTTAAAGCTGTTGTCTTAATGTTTTTAGAAGGTAAGTGTGAAGTAGCCGTAGTAGAAAGAGGTATTTAGCAAGGTATGTTCATGAACGCTGTTATGGATGGATGGAGGATGCTTTTCCAGTAAGAGGGACGTGTAGAATTATTCACTGGAAAGTATGAAGTAGCTTTGTTTTTAGCTGCATGTGAAGAAGGACTAGTGCAAGTGTAGAAATAGCAAGATGAAGAAAGTAGATGAAGGGATAAGGGAAGTATTTTGTACCAAAGAATGTGTTTATGGGGAGACGTGACAGACTTTACCAGAGTAAAGAGATGCTAAGTTAGCTAATCGGCTAACGAATGGAAAATGACATTTTGCACCAAAAATCTCAAATGAAAAACGTAACGGGAGGCATTTTGTTCAAAGGAGGTCCTGGGTAGATATTATAGACACACCTAATGTGTATCGTATTGTACTGCATTTCTGTATTGCATTGTATTGTCAACTGGATTCAGTGATCAAATTATACTATGTTAGTATTTTTATGTTATTGCGCTTCTGTTTTTGATTCTCCAAAATATCGTTATTATTGATTTACCTTACAGAAGGACGTTGTGCGTATAATCAACGATCTCTCCTGGTCTCTACAGGTTTTCAGTGCTAACATGCACGGCTAATGCTAATGTCTAGCATTAGCATTAGCAGACGATCAATCACAACTACTGCAGTTTTATCAGGGTCATTTGATGTGTTAGAAATCTCATAAGCCGCCTCACAGATCTGACCCAATATTTGGTGTCACGATATTCACTATCAACCTTATTTGTCTTAATATTTTAGGACAAAGTCGAGCATCCACTCAAATGTGCCATTGCTTACCATAGTGCCATCGTAACTGAGATTAAAAGAGAGGCGGCCATTGCAAATCAAATGCAAACATGCTTTAAGCCAAACTGGAAATACCTGGTGCATTTTAGTCAAAAGTCAGCATAGAGGAAAACTTGACTGGATATTACTATTATGTTATTTATGCATTATTTTATTATGGTTAATTACTTCTGTTGGTCAATGCCATAATCTTTTTTGGGGGGTTTGGTATCAGTTTGAAAAACCTAGACTGCCAAGGTATTTTTCGTTCAGTGCCTTTGCTATCTTTTATGATTTTTTTTGTTAATTTTTTTTGATAATAAAATTATTACAATTGCATTTTATACTCTATTTATTGGTGGTGAAGCCATTTAATTTCATTTAACAGCACTCATACAAAGTGTGCATGTGTGAGTGTGTGTTTAGACACAAACAAACAGTGAAAGACAACTGGAAGAGCAGAAAGATGGAGCATTGTGGTTGTGTTGTAAAGCTTTGGTTGTGTATTCAGCTGCTTTGGTTGTTGTTTGGTGGAGATTTCTCACTAACCAGCAGTGTTTTGTACCACAGAACCAAATCTGTGTAAAACAACTCAATAAACAGATAATTTCAAATGAGCTGATATCTGTGTCTACTTTATTTGAGTGTTGAGTATTATTGCATGCTTAAACCAAAGAATTCTCTCAAGCTGTAGAGCGTGGCGCTTGCAACACCAAGGTCACAGGTTCGATTCCCAGGGAAAGCAAGAACTGTTTAGAATGTCAATGTGTTTCTTGAATGCAATGTAAGCCGATTTGGATAAAAGCGTCTGCTAAATGCATAAATGTAAAATTTAGTAGACCAGTGAACCGTTTGGGTCACTGTTTTGGATCATATTTTGTGTTAAAAGGGTGTATAACAATATGAGGGTGGGGAAACGATGAAAGAATTCTCATTTCTTGGTGAACTATACCCATGAAGCAGGTCAAAGATTTTACACAAGATCAGAGTACGGAAAAGTGCACATGAACGAGAGACAAGATCTGAGGGGAGAAGTATATAAAGGAGAGGCAGCTGTCTTTTTGCCAGCTTTAATTTGATCCAGAGCTGCACTCCAAGACCCAAGGAAACAGAACAAGAGACCATTTCAGCGGTGTGCCAGAAAGAAAAAAAAGAAATTTAGCAGACCTTCTGCAAGAACCAGACTGACCCAAATACAGTTGTTCTACTACTGTCCTTGATTTTCTGGATTTAAAAGACCCAGAGTGTGTCTTAATCCTCTGTCTAGTTCAGTAGTAAACTTCCTGGGGACTTGCAACACCAAGGTCAGGGTTCGATTCCCAGGGAAAGCAAGAACTGATTAGAATGTTAGTGTTTCTTGAATGCAATGTAAGCCGCTTTGGCTAAAAGCATCTGCCAAATGCATGAATGTAAATGTAGATGCACCTTAAAAGCTAACGGGCATCAGTGGCTCACTGTATTTACCTGCCAGAGATGTTATTATATCGTCTTAATCTTAAAAAAGTGCATATGTAAGAATACAAAAGGACTATTCTTTAGGGATTTGTTTTCTGAACTACAATTTAACTACAACTATATGCATTTAGTCTCTGCAAAACCTGACCCTCTGGATGGATTGGTGATCAGCTGGATGGTCTGATTTCACTATGAACTTGTTCTTTGATGCTGAAATTCTGATCCTGAGAGATTATGGCTGATTATTTTTGCTAAATGGACCACACACAGAAAAACGAGTCATCTCACACTCGCAAATCAATTCAAGATACGTATAAGCTCTCGAAGGCCTGATCGCACTTGCACGTATTCAGGCTTACTTTATAGTCCACAACTGAAGAACAGACACATCTGCTTTCTTCTTTCCTCTCTCCCCCCTCCCTGTGGCTCAACCTCTCAATCGCTTTCTCTCTCTGTAGTGGTTTGAGAAAGTTCCAGACATTCCTGAAAGGATTCCGCTCGGCAGCAGCCAGTCAGCAATGAATTCCAGAATAGCAGGACAACGGCTAAAAATAGAGACGAGGATGATTTGATGAGAGTAAGAAAAAAGTCTTACAAAAATACTCTGGTGGTACCATGGTACGAAATGTTTGCCATATCCATAAACCTTAAAGAGATCATTACTAAGTACTAAATACAAAAAGAAGTTACTCATTTCTACAAAAAAAAATACCATGGCAATAACACAACATTCTAAATACACATTTTTGGTACTTAGAAAAAAATATACTCTAGTTTTACTATGATTCACTGAAATATAACATGGTACTGAAAGTAATAACATTGTTTTCATACTTTTTAACATATTGAATGATTACTATATATATATATATATATATATATATATATATATATATATATATATATATAAGTTTTGGACATACACCATGTTTTTTTTTAATCTCTCTTTTTTAACTCTCTCTCTCTTTCTCTTTCTTTCTCTCTCTTCCCCCCCCCCCTCTCTCTCCCTCTCTCTCTCTCTTTATGTATATAGATTTCAACAAATACCATAGTACATGTCCAAAAAATGTAGTTACAAAACTGTTGAGGCGGTAGGGATTATCAGTGATAGCATCAGATGTACCACTTACTATGGTATTTACATGGTATTCTAGGGTACTTCAAAGAATACTATTGTACTATACATTACACTATACCAAGGTACTACAGAACCAAGAACCAAGGTTCTACTTTTTGGTATAATGCTGAATGATTACCATATTTATATACCTGCTATTTAAACCGCACTCCAAGGTTATTCAACATATAGCATGGAAATGTTATACTCTAGTAAATCAGATGGTAATACTAAGGTACTATGCCATACTTCGAAGAATACCATGATATTACCATAGCACATGTCCAAAAAACATGGTAGTGTCACGGCTTCACAGTACCAGGACTCTTATTTTGTCTTTTTTTCAGTCATGCATTCCTTTGTTTTAGTTCCTCCTGCCACTCATCAGTTACTACGGACACTTTTCACAGCTGTTCATCATTTGTTCATCACCAATCATGTATTTAGTTCTCCTTGTTCTCTCCTCAGTTGTTGGTTGTTGTTTGTGTTGACCACGTTTGTGTCAACACTGCTGTTACTATTTCCCTCGTCTTCATTGAAGTTCCTTTGGATCTTCATCTTCACACCGTGACAGGTAGAACCATGGGACATTTTTGTCATTAGGATACTAAATGATTATCACATTTATAAACCAATGTATTTACATGGTACTCCAAGGTAATTCAATGTATACCAAAATGTGCATGTCTATATTTGATACCATAGTGTATATATAGTACACGATACCTCAAGGTAATTAAACCTATTCCGTGATATTGCCAAAAAACACGTTAGTTGGTAGTGCCATGTTAACAAAATTCCCTTACAAAAAAGTACTATGTCATTACCATGATATCAGATGGTAATATTACTTAAATACAAATCATGTACCTGACATACATGATTTGTGCATGACAAAATATCATGGCAGTATGCTGGTAGTTTTTGTTTGAAATGATAGTACCATCTAATACAATCAATGAAGTATGATACTTCTACAGTACCTTCATTGTAAGTTCTAGCATGTGTCTGCTTGGCTGTGCTTTGGTTTCTGAGCTCCTGCTGTGTGAGGAATATCACACCACCAAAACATTCACAGGATCTCTATGCTGGATAAACTCCCGGCCATCAACTCAAGAGCTATTTGTTCTGAAACTCTTTTAGCACCCGTGGAGTGTTGTGCTCAGAACTTCTGTGGAAGTTAGGACAGATCTTCTGTGGATGTTGGAAAGCCTTCATTTCCTCCATCCCTCCGACCAACCACTTGTGCTCCATCTTCTGAAATCCTATTTAAAGCTGCAGGAAACACTCACTGATGCATAAAGAGCTTCACGTTTCTCGTTGGTGAGGGAAGAAAGAGTATTTTGGAACATCTGCCCTCTTTTTAAGAAGGAATGGAAATTGTTTTAAAGCAAATGCTTGGGGTTGCAGCTGTGTTTTATTTGAGTCAATGATTCAGTACAAAGACAGATAGAAGAAAATGGCCATGTAGTTTCAACGAACTGATTCCCAGTGACAGATTTGTTTATAAAATTACAAATCAATTAGACCAATTAATTTTACTTTTTAGTATTAAAGCATTATTTTAAAACAAGTACATTTAGCATAGTTTTTGCACTACAAATGTAATGTGATTTTATGTGGCTTAAATGATTCAATCAAAATACGTCTTCAAAAATGATTGGGATGATTACATTAAAATACATTTCATACGCCAAATAAATATATGAATACAATTTCTCAGACTTTTTTCCAGGGCCGCTTTCTGTGATTAAAGCTTCTTTTATCCTTCTTTCCATTCCTCTCGCTTTCTCTTATTCAGACTCCTTCAAATAAACTTTAATGTCTGAATCTGAGAGAGGAAAAGCATTTATGCCGAGAGCCGTTTGGAATGGGCTGTGAGTGGAATCTTTGAGATTTTATTTGTGGGAAAGCGCTAAAGAAACTGCTGATGGATTCTACATGCCGTAGATTTAAAGCCGAAGCCGAGAGCGTTTGGCATGTGAAGACTCTAGTTAACCTTCATTCAGGCGGGGTTACAAGCGTTGCCTGATTTCAGCCCAGCCCATGATAAACGGGGAGACCGAGAGAGAGTTAGCCATAGGAAAATAAGATGTGACTGATTCGTCCTGTAAAAAGTGTAGGATTCTGTTCTTTAAGAGCTCAATAAAGCCTCAGAATACTAAGAACCGGACTCTTTTCATCCCTTCTTCATAGTGAAATCATCTCTCAATTTGGTTTTTCGTTTTCATTTAAAAACGTCTATATTGTGTTGTCTCGGTGAAGTTGAGTATTCATTTACAAATTATGTGGGTGGTGTTACCGTTAGTCCTGTTTGTTGTGTCACCTGTGCACTTCCCGTGTGTAAGGTCATTTGTCACTTCCTGTCTGTCGTGTCAATGTTTCACTTCCTGTATGTAAGGTTTGTTGTCGCTTCCTGTCGGGTGTGTCATGTTTCACTTCCAGGTCCCTTTTGTGTATCTTCCTGTGCCCTTCCAATCACTTTCATCATTAGTCTTCCCAGGTGTTTGTCATTCCCTTTTGTATAAAACCCTCTTGTTTCCCTTGTCTTTGTTGGTTGCTGAAGTAATGTTGACTTTGTTCTGGCGTGGTTATGTTGTGTGGATGCTATCCTTCCGTGATTCTGGTTCTAAGTTTATTCTGAGTTTATTGCACTACTTGTGCCGTTTTGTTATTTAAAGTGTTTTTGTTTTCGGTTATATTAAAGTGAGCTTCAGTTTGGAAACCTGCCTTGCTTCTGTCTCTCTCCGCATCGCACACGCCCCAGTTTCGTAACAGGTGGGACTTTACTTTATCCATCAGGATTTGATTGGATCTGCCTGTACAACTTTGGTTACACCAGCAGAATTTCAGTCATTTTAGAAATATAGAATTGTTTTATTTGTTGCTATTTTTAAACCACAGTCCAAATCATATTTAAACTGAAAAATCCACAAGATATTAGAGGAATCTTACATATTAATCCATAAGAGAAAGAGTTACATTTACATATGGGGTCATAAACATTAAGTGCACAAAGTGGATTAAAAAATAAATGCAGCTTGACCAAACTGGATGTGCAACAATGGTAATGAAGAATGCCGGAGACAGCGCCCACTGGCTATTTGGAGGTTGCATGAAAGGTTCATGCCACAAAATAGACAGAAGCAGAAGTGACCTGACAGAGGAGGGAATAAAAATAGGGATGGGATTCAATGACACTCAGCTGAAAGCCAGTAGGGTTTTGTCTTTGTGGTGGTCTCTACCTGCCCCAGTTAAAGGTTTATGATGCCAGATTTGGCCCTTGCGGTTCACAGCTCTTGTAAAAATCTGTGAGGTCACCTCTCTAAAAACATACACACAGTCTTTATCTCTTTTCCATAAGGTTACAAAATACACACAACATTTCTCTCGCTCAATCCTGAGTGTTTGCATCTAACATAACCTTCACAAACAAGGCTTAAGATAGTCCCAGACTAAAATGCATGTTAGAGCTGTCTGAACTGGAAGCAACTTGCACTGACGTATCGTAACGTATTGTTTTGTCTGTAGATGCACACCAGTGATGTTTTTGTTCTAAAGCATGTTTATAAAAGCCACTTAAATATGCTAATTGAACTAAAGCCTAATCCTGGCTTAATCTAAGCCCTGTCTGTGAAACCAGGCCTTAGTCTAATAAACGGGCTCAGTCATTTTTATTTGAATAGCTAAGCTTCTAAGATGCTATGAAATACTTTTATACAGTAACAGTCAATTTCAAACTCTTTCTGCAGGTTACATCATTCCACCGCCTCTAGGTGTCGTCAATCATTGAATCTTTCGTTCAACTAATTTATTAAACCGCAACATTCATTAGGTGTGTTTGACTTGAAGTGCCGCTGTGCAGATCGATTAGTGTATGACATCAGAGTAGCATGAGAATGATTCGAAAGCATTCAGAGCCGTCTGCTCTTTAATTGCTCTTGCGGTACTTGTGGACCGATCGGTCTGCACAGCTCCACTTCAAGTTGAACACACCTAATGTTTTATTAAATCAATTAATCAACATATTTGCTCAACAACACTGATTAACTCAGGAACTAATCACGTGACTGTCAATTAATCTCTGAATCATTCATTCATAAAGGCGGACAACTGTTTTGTTTCTGAATGAGCCGTTGCACAAATCGGTTGAATGAATGATTCAGTGATTCTATCGTTTAACTGAGTTTGAAATCACATACTCTATATAGTATGAATGTAAATTGCTGTTTTCCTCATGCTATATAGAAGGAAAGTATGAGATTTCGGATTCTTGAAGCTAAATAATTAATTCGGACAACAACACTGGTGTATGAATGAGTCATTGAATCATTCATTCAACTGAAAAGTTCAGTCCAATCATTCAGGAATGCCGTCACTTAATTGATTCTGCTTTGGCTTAATTTGGAACAATTGAATAAACTAGAAATGAACATAATTGTGTCTAACATTCTCAATATTAACTTTCTGGAACTGTTTACTCGCAATCATTACAAATACCATTGGATTTTTATGACCCAGCAACCTATTTTTTCCCTAGTGTGAGCGTGTGAGAAGAGCTATTTTGGGAGGGAAAGTTTAAGATAACATCTTCCTTAGCTGTCACGAAGGGAGGAAAACTCCTGATATCAAAGCTAAATGGGTCTTTCTGAAATTACTCTTTATGGCAGTCTGGCCTTCTCTTAAAAGGGAAGGATTTTACTCTTCTGTGAAACGACATTGAAATTTTGCTGGGAAAACAAATGAAGAGATAGTCCTTTGAAAAGCAATCCCTCTCTCCGCGGTCTGACCCCCCTGTCGCTCGGGCAGGCTGATGAAAGATTCCCTCCTCCTTCCCCTCCTTCCATCGCACGCAACTCTCGGGAAAACCTGAGAGGAGGAGAACAGGGTCAGGAAGACAGATGGAAGGAGGGGGTGACAAGAGAGGACAGGAGATGCAGAACAAAAGGAGTGAGATAAGGAGTGAGATGGTCTCAAGATAAATGCAAACAAGCAGGTGACCAGATCAAGTGTTTTTATTTGCACCACTAGTGTCAACAAATGGTACTGCGAAAATAATGCCCAATCAGCTCATTTTCATAGTGATATATTGATTACATTACATTTTATGTATAAAAACATTTTAAACAATGTTTAGCTAATAGTATACACTGTAAAAAAATAAATACATGTTTTGCTTTAACTCATCAAAATAAGTTTTTCAACTCATTATTTTAAGTCAGTTTAATAAAATTTAAGTTGAAATGACTTAAACATCAAAGTTCACTTTACTCCATTTAAGGCTGCAACTTCTTCCCTTTTTTATTTTTTTAGTGTTACACATATTGTTTAAAAATATACAATTAAAAAGTATTGTTTTCTGTGTTACAAGGCGATTTATAAGCTTTTAAACAAATTAAATATATAAAATAAATGAATGTGAAACACATTCATAGAAATATTTACGACTAGTAAATAGTTGATTGCAGTTAATTTCTCTCCAGCTGGAGACTTCTGGAGGTTCAAACGCAGTTTCTGCACAGACGTTCTGAATGAAGGCGTGGATCTCGGCCAGCTCTGGTTCTCCGTTGATTTATGCTGGTCTCTATCAAAACACGAGTGCTGAGAGCTTTTGGGCTTGTCTTCGCGAGCACCTGCAGGCTTCTTTCTGCCTCTTTAAGTCTTTGAGCAGTTAAACGTTTAAGCATTTTAGTCATGAAAACATCAAAGCTGGTAATGAAGGGCTTCTCGCTCTCCAAACAGCCATCAATCGCACGCTAATCACAATCCTGCGAGTGTGCTGAGCGGCAGAGATTAACACACTGCCTCACATTCCTTACAGCTGACTTCACCAACTTACAAAATACAAACTCAAAGCTCCTGTGTCTCTGTGTTCTGATCTCAACCTGTGGTGTCATGTCAGATGCAGAGCTGTTCACTCTGTCGCAAACCATAGTGAACGAAGACAGCCTTTTTTACCACCATAATGTAAAATTTGCTGATGTGGTGGCAAAATCTTTTACCGATTCCGAATAAGAGACAAATATGCCAATTGTCTTTGCAAAGTTTTTTTTTTTCGTGAGAAAATGTCAGCAGACATACAGTCACCATATATGCATTACCCTCTCTATACGTATTTCTTCCTCATCGCTGTCAGCAAGTGTCTGAGCTCCTGATTGTTTCTGTGTGCACTCAAGTGTTTGTTTCGGTGTGTGCATGAGTGACTGTCTGCATGTGTGTGCAGTTTTAACACACCCATTCCAATCAAACATATATCTTTTAATCTGAAATATTTTCCAACTACAAAGGTGTTAAATCTCCAATACTTTTATTCAATCAAAATAAATGTTATACATTTTTATTTTCAGTATGATCTGAGTTTTTTATTTATGCTACACAGCCTAAATAAAATTTTATGTGAATACATTTTTATTGTTTGTATATTTCAATTCACAGGTCAACAAAACATACTTATGAAATATTATGAAAGCAAAATCAGCAATTACAAATGTAAAATTTACTATGACATCATTTGTTATATCTTTGTTTTTTGAATGCTTTATTTTCTTTCAATTTTGGTTGTTAAAGCAAGATATTCTTCCTCTTCTGGATCACTTTCCTCATCTAGAAGGAAATAATAAGGGGATAAACCGATCAATCAGATAAGGTAGTGTAACAGTAATACTTTTTAATATAGTTGAATGTAATTACATTTTATTCAGTACATAAATGGATAATAAGAAAACAGATAATAAGATATCACCTTTATGATTTGGCTGGCTGCAAAAAAAAGTTAAAGAAAAAAGTTTAGTTTCACTTAATAATGGCTTCTGATATAAATATTTTCTTTATGACTGTTCACTAAAATCTCTTTTACCAAAAATAATAAATTCTAGTGTTCAAGAATTAATATATATGTAAAATCGTCAATAGACACGTTTTATAATACTGAATGAAGACTGTGGGAGGTAATGCAGGATACCTTGCTGGCATGGGTCCTGGTTCGCCCTGCAATAAATATGGAATAAATAGGCAATAAAAAAAAAAAATCACAAATCAATGATAAGTTAATTTATGAAATTAAATAAACTTTAATTTGCTTACTCCCAGCAGTCTCAGTGCAAAATGCAGACAGTTATTTTTGAGGAAATGATAGGGTTGGCTATCATCCATTGCATTGTTAATCCTCTCTTGGAGGTCTCGAGGGAGGCCAGTTATCAAACGATAGACATAGGTACGCTGTCCAGAGGTGAATTTTTTCATGCTCACTTTGTCCACTTGTCCAGTTTGTTGTGACAATGTTAGACAGTTTGAACTTGAGCTGGAAGACCCTGATTTAGTAGTGTCATTCAGAATAGCTGAAAAACACAAAAGTAAAAATAATAAATGGTTCTTCTACTGATGTGTTATTGATGTTTTACTAAAACCTTGTTCTTATAACTTTAAAAAAACTATTATACTGAAAAAAATATTTAATTGTGGTAGAAAATATGGACACAACTGGCATTTGATCTTTGTACAAGTATTCATTATCTGTAGATGGGAATAGAATAGTTTCAGATTATGAATCACAAATAATGTAGGGTTAGAGTTCATCTTGTTTTGTAGTCTGTCTGTTATCCGTTCTGTTTTTCCCTGGCCTCTTCCCTTCTGTCTCTATGGTTACTGATTTAGTTTCTTCTGTTCAGGTGTGTCTTGTTAATAGTCTTGTTAGTGTATTTAAGCCCTGTGTTTAGTCTTGTCTTGCTGTCTGTCCATGTTGTTATCCTAGTTGTTCTGATTGTGTTTGTTTGGGAGTTTGGAGTGTAGAATGATTCTGAAAATACAGCTTTGATCACTGGAATAATTAAACATTTTCCTATATATATATTACAACAGATACCAGTTGATTTAAATTAATTTAAATTTAATTATCATTATCATGATTTAAATTTAATAATGTTTTACAGTATTAGAAGAAGAAATGTTACATTTATATAGCGCTTTTCCAGAGCTCAATGCGCTTCACATAGTGTGGGGGAATCTCCTCAACCACAACCAATGTGCAGCATCCACCTGGATGATGCGACGGCAGCCATATTGCGCCAGAACGCTCACCACACACCAGCTTATTGGTGGACCCCTACTCTTGCGAAGGACATCCTGGGATTTTTAATGACCACAGAGAGTCAGGACCTCGGTTTAATGTCTCATCCGAAAGACGGTGCTTGTTGCAGTACAGTGTCCCTGTCACTATACTGGGGCGTTAGGACCCACGCAGACCGCAGGGTGAGCACCCCCTGCTAGCCTCCTAACACCACTTCCAGCAGAAACCTAGTTTTTTCCAGGAGGTCTCCCATCCAGGTACTAACCAGGCTCAACCCCGCTTAGCTTCAGTGGGCAACCAGTCTTAGGCTACAGGGTGATATGGCTGCTGACAGTATTACTGTTTCTTACTTTGTTATTGATCAAATAAATGCCTTGGTGAAATTAAGAGTCTACTTTCAAAAGTATTAAAAGCCTTGATTGCCAGGATCCTACCCTGACAGTCTTGTATGTTTTGTCTTTTTTTATGTTTCCTTGTTTATCTTGTGCTTGAGCACATGGCTCTGTCTTTGTTTGTGTTTGCTATGTGCTCCTCTTGCCCCACCTCCTCATTTCCACTTACCATGCCCCCTTGTTTAGTCCTTGTCTAATCCTTGTTTGCATGATTGATTGTGTTCACCTGTTTCTCATGTGCTCTTATCCTTTATATTGTGCTTCCTTGCTTCATGTCTCTACTGGATTGTTGTGTGTTTATATCCCAGTCTTGCATTGCGGTCCTTCCAAGGTGTGGTTGTCCAGGGTTCTCCCTGTAGCTTCTTGTATCTTTACAAATTTTGGATTTAGGGTTTTCTTGGTCTTGCGTCTCTTAGTTATTTAGCCTTCTTTAGTTGTCTTGTTTTACTTTGTTTACTTGTTTTGTTTTGTATCTCAGATTTATAGACTTAGTTTCTGTTACTTACTGTTACTCTCTCTTTAATCCTTTTACCCTGAGTTTACACTTATGCAGATGTCTTTCTCCTGTCATGACTTTTTTTTACCATAGTGTTTTATTAATTTTCTATGTATAGATTGCGTTTTCAGTCACGTTTGCCGTGCCTTGTAAATATAGAATGTTTTGTTCTTTTCTTAATTCTCCCCTGTTGTGATCGTGTTTGAGTCCTGTCCTGCACTGCCTGAGACTCCACCGTCTACAAGTTTCCAGGCGGCCCTATCCTGTGCCCAAGTCACCTGTCGAGTCAAATTGTTTTCACTCTCTTAATAAATCACTATTCACTGCTCATCTCTGCCCTTGTGTCCTGCTATTTCCAGTGTTCCCTGACATTAAAGTTCCCAAACTTTTGACTGGTACTGAAGAGGGAGATTAAAGTGCTCTTTACCTGTAAACTGAATGACATCATTTTGTCCACAGAAAATCCCAGCATGGTAAGTCTTTGCCTTTGTGCCAAGAACTCTCCTAAGAATAAGGTCTCCTTTTTGAAGGGTTGACGTATTGAAATTGCCATCTTCTGATTTCATTATTTCTTTGAAATTCTTGTTACATCCAAGTATCAAGGTAATAATATTGTGGAAATTGTCCATTGTTATCTAAAAGTAAAACAAAACAAATTAATATGTGATTTATTCATTTACAATTAAAAGAATCTGGGTCCCACGTCATATTAGGTGTCTTTTACTACTATGTACTTATGTTAAAAAAAATGGTTAGGCACAATGTGTTTGTGTTGAGATTGTATTTCAAAAACCTTTTGCTGCTGTTATGATAGGATACAGGCGGTATGTATTGAGGACTCATGCGTGCCTGAGAAGCCTTTACTGTTGTGTGATTTTAAAAGAGCTTTAAGAGTTTATGGAAGTGCTCTGTGCACGAATAGTGCTTGAAGTTGAATTTAAATAAAAAGCACAAGCCTCAGAAAACGCCAACCCTGACTTCTTCCTTTACATTTTAAGTGTTATTACATTGGTGCGGAAACCCAGGAAGAAAGAAGTAATGCTGCCGTCATGCAGTCCACGTGTGGATCACCGTTTAAAAAAATAATTAAAAATGTAAAAAAAGAATGTACATAATGCAATGTAAAAACATGTATACAATAAATGCATTGTATCAAATGACCAATTACAATGTTGTTACATAGTCAAAGACACTTAATATAAAGTGGGTCTGAAAACTGCATTAAATTGTTGTGCAATGTAATTTTTAGTTTAATTGTAATCTTCAACACTTTTTAGGTCCTACTTATCTTTTCTGGCAGTGGCAGATTGTCTGAAGAATGCTTTTCACAACTTTTCTCAGTAATTCACAATTATTTAATATGTTTTGAATCAATGTAACTTTAAAAAATAAAAATCTATTTAGAATATACTCACAGATCAGCTTTTAAAGAGTCCGTCAGTGGAGTCTCAATGATTCTGTGTGAAATGCATGTGCAAAAAATGTAAAGCGGTTTCAAACCCAGGTCTTTCAGTTGGGTGTTACCAGCAAATGTTTACTTCATCTTTTCTAATCGTTTCCGTGACAAACACTTTTGCGGATGTTTACTAACAGCAACCAAAAGGTCAAGATAATAAATGTCTTTGGAAATAAAATTTAAATAAAACTTTTTTTTTTAGGTTTGGAAGATATTTAAATGCATTGTGTTGCTGTAGAAATGTAGCATATGCTCTCTTAAGATATTTCTTGTGTTATTATGAAATTAATTTGAACCGCTTTTAAAATGCAAATTGGTCTGCATGTACATAGAGTTTTGGCAGTGTTTGTGTCTGAGTGGGAAAACGATTCATGTAATTTGAAAGAATGAATTGAGGCAAAGCAATGGTAAATGATCCAAAGTTTATCTCACATAGACTGCTGTAGTGATAACAATAATAATAATTCATTACATTTACATAGCGCTATAATGTGCTTATAGTGCATTGAATAAGGGACACACAGGTTCTCATGGATTATTTCACATCTCAAAAAAGGTTTTGACAAGATTTTCATGCAGGTAAAACCTTCAATAACACTTATTTGCATCTGGACCATTCTTGTTAACAGCACAGATGTCAATTCTTCCTCCTGTTCAATCCTTAGAATCATTCAGATCTAATCACCAGATCTTATCATAAAACGAACATTCACATGCAAATCCACCCACTCAGACCCTAATTATCATTTCACGAGTTCACACTTACCAATGACTCAGGAGTATTAAAGGTATGCGTATTTGGCGTGCTGTCCGAGGAGAGGGCTCCGAGCTCTGTATTTAGCCCGAACCTGGAGCACTCCCCCCGTATTCCTGACTTTGATAGGAACAATTAAGTGTGAGGAGCCGGGGTGGTGGAGGGATGCCGTAAACTGACGAGGGATGTAGGTGAGTTGAACATGGCTATATATACACGCTTCCTCTCATGCTGATAGGATGAGGTGTAATTGCTGATGATGAGTTGATTGCTTTCATCCTTGGACGTGTTCCTCCCGAACTTTGTTAATAAAACATCATTTCACGAGTTCACACTTACCAATGACTCAGGAGTATTAAAGGTATGCGTATTTGGCGTGCTGTTCGAGGAGAGGGCTCCGAGCTCTGTATTTAGCCCGAACCTGGAGCACTCCCCCAAAAATTGCAACCCAGTCGGACAGCCGCTGAAAGATGTTGATGACCCCCAAAAATTGCGAGGTGATAGCTGAGGGGGTTAGTCGCGAGTTCGGGAGGGCTTCTTGTCTCGTTGGTAGGGAAGTTTGGTGTTCATATTTCTAGAAAGATGACCATCACTGTTGGGTGGCTGTAGAAGGCCTGAGGCATAGAGGAGATGATATTGCTTTAGCGTTGGAGATGTGCTTGTTCAAATGTTGCAAGAAGGCGAATTCGGTGAAACTTGGTTCCTGGGAGTATATAGGTGTACCTCGGGAACCCTTCCCCCCGGGCTGTCGTAAGAGCAAGGAGGCACGTCGCCACCGCGGCGGTGGACACCCCCGTGGTCGCTGCAGGAGGAGGAGGTACATCACTGCTGTGATAGCGGAAACCCCTCTGGGCTGTTGTGGGAGCAGGAGGCACGTCCCTGCCTCGACAGTGGAAACTCCTCTGGGCCGCTGCGGGAACAGGAGGCACGTCACTACCGTAGCAGTGGAAACCCCTCTGGGCCCCCGCAGCAGCAGGAGGCACGTCACAGTCACAGCAGTGGAAACCCCTCTGGGTCCCCACGGCAGCAGGAGGCACGTCACCGTCGTTGCAGTGGAAACCCCTCTGGGCGCCCGTAGCAGCAGGAGGCATGTCGCTACCGTGGCAGTGGAAACCCCTCTGGGCCGCTGCAGGACCGAAGAGGTACATCGCCGCTGCGGTGGTGGAAACCAATTTTGAAGAGATTGGGCTCCCTTGGGAGTATGGAGGCATGTCGCTCCTGTGGCGGGGCTCTGGTGGGAACATTGTTGCTGCGGTAGTGGAAAATTCAAGACCTTGTTCCTTCGGGAACGTCAATGCTGCGGTAGTGGAGGATTTGGTGAACCTGGCTCCTGCGAGAACGTCACTGTTGTGGCGGTGGAGTAGTTTCCCCATAAGCTGACTCCTGCAGGAGTGTGGGGGAACATCATTGCTGCGGCAATGGAAGTTCAGAATTGGCTCCTGCGGGAGCATCACTGCTGCGGTAGTGGAGTAATTTCCCCTTGGCTGACTCCTGCGGGAGTGTGGGGGAACATCATTGCTGCGGCAATGGAAGCAAGTTCTGAACTGAGCTCCTGCGGGAGCCTCACTGCTGCGGCAGTGGAGTAATTTCCCTTTAGGCTGACTCCTGCGGGAGTGTGAGGGAGCATCATTGCTGCGGCAATGGAGAAAATTCTGAACTGAGCTCCTGCGGGAGCCTCACTGCTGCGGCAGTGGAGTAATTTCCCCTTAAGTTGACTCGGAATGTGGGGGAGCATTATTGCTGCGGCGATGGAAGCAAGTTCAGAACTGAGCTCCTGCGGGAGCCTCACTGCTGCGGCAGTGGAGTAATTTCCCTTTAGGCTGACTCCTGCGGGAGTGTGAGGGAGCATCATTGCTGCGGCAATGGAGGCGGCAGTGGAATACTTTCCATTTGAACTGGCTCATGCGAGAGCGTGAAGGTGCGTCACTGCTGTGGTCGTGGAAAACTTCCTCTGGAAACTTGTCATGTGTTGGATGAAGGAGATTGTCTCTTTCTTTATTTTCTGTTGTCTCTGTGGTAGTGAAAGCCATTTCTGGAGGGACTGATGTCCTGTGGGTGCCCCTCTGCTGTGGCAGTGGAGTAGTTTCCCCCTTAGATTGACTCCTGCGGGAGTGTGGGAGGGGGAACATCATTGCTGTGGTAATGGAAGCAAGTTCAGAACTGAGCTCCTGCGGGAGCCTCACTGCTGCGGCAGTGGAATGCTTTCCCCATAGGCTAACTCCTGCGGGAGTGTGGGGGAACATCATTGTTGCGGCAATGGAAAGAAGTTCGGAACTGAGCTCCTGCGGGAGCCTCACTGCTGCGGCAGTGGAATACTTTCCCCATGGGTTGACTCCTGCGGGAGTGTGGGGGAACATCATTGTTGCGGCAATGGAAAGAAGTTCTGAACTGAGCTCCTGCGGGAGCCTCACTGCTGCGGCAGTGGAATACTTTCCCCATGGGTTGACTCCTGCGGGAGTGTGGGGGAACATCGTTGCTACGGTGATGGAAGCAAGTTCAGAACTGAGCTCCTGCGGGAGCCTCACTGCTGCGGCAGTGGAATCATTTCCCCATTGGCTGACTCCTGCGGGAGTGTGGGGGAACATCATTGCTGCGGCAATGGAGGGGTTTCCAGGGCTGGGTTCCTTCTGGAGCATCACTACTGCGGAAGTGGAAAGCTGTGGCCGTGAAGATAGTATGTGGAAAGGAGCAGGTATTAACTGATGAGAGTTTGTTGGGCTTGTTTGATGTTTGGTCTGTCTGATTGGATGTAGCTCTTGGGCTTCTGAAGACCAGCGACCCAGTGCTTGTATCTGCTGTTGGGAAGCCAGTATGGCGTAGCGTAGCTTTAAGGTGAATCTGGAACCAGAAGTGTGAGATTGGGTGGTTGGGATCATCTATGAAGACTGGGTCAGATGGTAGTTTGACCTGTGAGTTTCTGAAATGGAGGTAGGCTGAGAGGTTTGATAGGGCTGGATTGGTGATGGAAGATTGAAGATGTGGATGAAGTGGCCTTTTTCTTGTTAGGATGGTCTTGCTTTGATTGATGAAAATAAGAGATGGTTTCTTCGTCCAGAACTCAGAAATTGTAGGATGTACTTTTGGGTTAAAGCTGGATGTGACGGTGAGTTCTGAGCATCTGAGGAATCCGAAAGGCCGGGATGAACATAGCGTCACTGCTGCGGCAGTGGGATAATTTCCCCTTGGCTGACTCCTGCGGGAGTGTCACTTCTGTGGCAGTGGATAATTAGAGCAAACTGGCTGAGCATTGCTGCTGTGGCAGTGGAGGATTGAGAGACTTGGCTCCTGCGGGAGCGTCACAACTGCGGCAATGGAAGCAGTGGCCATGGAGTTGTATGTGGGGAGAAGCTGAGGAGCTTAACAGAGTTTGAAGAGCTTGTTTGATGTGCGATCTGTTTGATCTGGCGTGGCTCTTGAAAGCTTCTGAAGACCAGGAGTGCAATGCTTGCATTTGCTATTGGGAAAGGCCTTTGTGCAGCCGTGGTTGCTGCGCCTATGCGAAATGAATGGCTGGATAAATGGTCTGTTGGGAATCCGGTTTGGAGTAGCGTAGCTTTAAGAAGTTTGGGACCGAAACGTGTAATGGGGTTGGAATCGTCTATGGAGAGTGGGTCGGATGGAAGTTTAGCCTGCGAGTTTCTGAAGTGGAAGTAGGCTAGGTGGGTTTGATATGGTTGGATTGATGATGGAAGATTGGAGAAGTAGGTGAAATGGCGTTTCTTCGTTTGATAAGGTAAGAAATGGTTTCGTCGTCCAGTACTGACGGGTCGGAATTTGTAGGATGTAGTTTTGGGTTGAAGCTGGATGTGATGGTGAGTTGTGAGCTGAGGAAACCGAAAGCCAGTATGAAGATAGCTTTGCTGCTGCGGCAGTGCTTGGATCTGTTAGCTTTAGAACGAAACATGTGATTGGGTGATTGAAGTCGTCTGTGATGAGTGGGTCGGATATGAGTTTGGCCTGATCTCTTAAATGAAGGTAGGAGGGATTGTTGTTGTTCGTGGAAGTTAAAGGCCTTTATGGTTTGGTCTACCTTGCTTTCGTCATGCAGCGCTGATGGGTCAGAAAATGGATGGATTTGGATTAAGGTTGGATGTGATGGAATCTGAGGAAACTGAAGCCAATATGGCTCGATCATGGTGTTGACTGGTTGGACAACATTTGGGTGGAATCCTTGGCGGAGAGTAGGGGCACGGATTTCCAACGTAATTGGTTGTCTGGTGTTTGAGCTGGTGGGTTAAGTTCTTGAGATACCTCTGATGAGCGGAGGATTACATTTCAGCGGAGGGAAGTAGATTTCACCTAGGTAACCCAACGTTTAGCTGGCTTGGAGGTTCTTGGTGTTATGGAAATGCAATATGAATCGGTGGTGGTGGATAGAGACAATGTGAAGCAGACTATATGTGGAGTGGAAAGTTTTGAACTCTTCCACTCCACATGTAATCTTCGAAAATGAGTGGTTTGAAGAGAAAAGGCTTGAAGAATGGAATTTAGAGGCGTTGAGTAATATCAACTCTGAATATTGATATCTTGGTTGGGAATGGGTCCACCTCTGGTGGCAGCAGCCTTAACTTCAGTGAAGATTTGTGTTTTACTGTTGTTGGCAACAGGGGTGGTTCTGAGCAGGAGTGTTTGTGGAATGGCATGAGCATTGCAGAGAACAGGATGAAAGGAGATTTAGCATGGTGGAGAGAATTAGGGGGAAGAAGGTGTAGAGTATGGACGGTGCTCATGAAGGATCGATCAAGATTCATTCTTTGATTGAAAAAAGTGATTCGACAGGATCGGCTCCGTAGAGTCTGTGACCTGACAGTTTAAGACTTCTGGGACACAAACCATTCACATTCACCCTCGCTCTCCTCTGCATTTCAAAGGATGCCATCGTAAAACAGCCCCCACAAACAAACACACACATACATACCAAGAACACAAAAACTGTGCCATGTGACTTTTAAATTAGTTACTTTCCATTTTTAGATGTGTTGTGTTTTACCTATATGTATGCATGCTTTTGTTATAACCATTTTAGATGTGTTTGTTAATTTAGAAGCTTATAATCAGTAAATACTTGGGTAAAACCAAGTCAATCTTTACCTTGCCTTCATGCTAAGAGGTAGTATAGCCATGAATGGTCTCGAAATCTTTGTCTTTCCATTTGCAGACCGTCTAGGTTTGTTTCACTGTGCTAGGATGCATCAGACTCTTTCTTTTATTCCAAAACCCAAAGGTCTGCATTCTCAAGTAGGCAATAAAACATGCTAATCACCTCAGACTAAGAGACAAAGAAAAGTTTCCCGCTTCTCAGTTCCTTCACTCTGATTGGCTGTCCCAACTCTTAGAGGCGTGCTTTGTTTATGCCTTTATAAGCACCCGTAGGCCAAGGATCAACCTCTCCTCTTCCAGCCCCTTCCTCTTCTCTTACTCTTCCAACTCTCCTCTGGCGCGGATTCTTGGATCCAGCGCCATTTTCCACAAAGGACATTACAAACAAAGAACCAACATTTGAACTTACCACGGATTCCAACGGACCCGCCCAGCAAGACGCAAACCTCGGACTAGATTACGGAATTCACACGCACGAATTCCGACCAGCCACAGAAACAAACACATGCAAGTAGCCCTTAAACGATCTTTAAGAGATTTGAGTGTATACCAATAAGTTGGTCTGATTCCTTGCTTGTTCTCAAATAGGTTATTGTCTGTAATACTACCTTCCTTTGTCTCTCCTACTCTCCCTCTCTTATTCTCTCTTCTTCCCTTTTTCAATTCATCTGTGTATGTTTGTCTATTGTTTGTCGATTATTAAAATATATATATTCACACGTGATTGCCTCTGAATTGCTCATCCATAAGTCACTTTAATGGTGACCGATCCTTGTTACAAATTAATGGAAAGATCTTTCTTTGTGGCCAAAAGAAACCTTTCCTTTTTATAGAGTTTATAAGGTCAATATTTGCTGGACAAATTATCCGTCCTTTGAACTCTTTTCTAGAATTAAAGAAAATTCTACAAGTCGAATCAAGCCATAGATATTAATAATTGTTATAATCCGTTATAATTAACTGTTAATATCCAAATTCCCCTTTGTGCAGATTTATGTGTGTTCGATCACAAAACGACTCACGCACACATAGATCCGCACCATTTCCCTTAGGCTTAGAATCGCTACATATAATGGTGGAGAATCAGCGGGCACCGTTTTAAACTTGTGTTTGAGCAAACTCAGTCCAGTCTAAGTGTGTATGTATATGTTTTGTTGTAACGTGCGTTGCAAAGTGAGCGCCGCCGAGCAAAAACTCACTCTGCCTAAACCTAATGAGCTCATGTTTCTGAACCCGGTGTGTTAGCACGTCTATTTGTCTATCATTTAGCCTTTGTTAACAAGTAAATCCGTTAAAAACTGCAGTCAATATTAAAATCGCATCAGCAGAGACGAAGAAATCTCTTTGCAGAGCATTTTAATATTTGTTTATATCCCTGTTGGACGAAGAAATCTCCTCAGTGGATAACGTTTGATCCGAGCGAGTCTCCTCCGATCAACCCTGTTTAGGCCTTTATTGTGTCGCTAGTCATTCATCGCGTATGTCCGATGCTTTGTAACTTGGCGAATTCGCTCCGTTGAGCCCACGCGGAGTAATTACCCACGTGCGCTCAGGCAGATCGGACAAAGAAAGTCGCGCCACGACAGTTTTGTGTGATATGAGCCAGGAGCTAGGTGTAAGCTCTGATCCAGCTTAAAAACGACAGTGAAGAAAGCCTGTTCGTTTATATTTGTGCTTTAATGGTAGTGAAAGGTTCATGCCAGGCACTTCCTCGATCCGCCGTGATCAAAAGAGAAATTAAAATTTATATATAGAGAGATTTATTGTATGCGTGATTATTTTGCAGCCTCAATGAACCATTGAACCCGCCCAAAATTCAAATCACGAGCGTTGGGATTGGCGCTGCTTCTCTGACCAAACAGAGCGCAGGCCCTCCTCCCTACGTCATCGTCGCAGCGAACTCGATAACGCCACCTGGTGGACATTATTCGTAGTGCGGCTTCTCCTCTTTGTTTTCTCTCTCAATTTTCCTGAAGGTTAATTCTAACTTTCCCCTTTTGCGGCTTTAGTTCTGCCCAGAACTGTAATTTTCACTGTTACTGTTATTTGACACTCTCTGTCTCTACGACTCTTCACACTTATTTAAATTTATGTTAAACGAGTTTAACTTAAATTCAAATAAAGTTGTGTCAGTGTCACCACAGGCATTCAATGATTAACACGCCCCCTGGAGGTCATGCTCAGATCTTTCCTCCCATGACTTTCCTCTGAAGTGTTATTTCTGCTTTAAGTGCCTATTTATTGTAACAGCAAATTTCCAAAATTATACAGGTACCTTGGCACCTGGTTATTTGAAATTCGGTTTAAACTAAGTTTAAATTCAACATTTTCAAATTCACATTGAGTGCCTTTGGGGCTTTCCCCCTCTAAAGCACCCAGTCTCCCTAAGGGTTATTACTCGACAGCGCCACCAACCTGTCGGGTCCGCAATAACACCTAGGGGCGAAGCTTAGAGTTTCTCCTCCCCTCTTATCATTTCCTGTTGCTATGTTTTGATTTTTAATTTTCTTTTTAATCCTTGCATTCTATTTTTATTTCCATTTATTTTTGTTTTACTCTTCCCCTTTAATATTCTTGTTTGTTTTATCCTGCCCTGTGTACCTCACTGTCGTGTTGTGTTTCTTTCAGTTCACATACAGACAGAACCTGTGTGAGCAAGCAAGGAAAGCTAAATATTAGATTGGAACCCAGCCGCCAGAGTCATCACACGACCTAATAGGCTGCCGCCGTCAAAATCTTTATTTAGGCTTGGCACTCACCAAGATTCACGGCCAAAGATATTAAGTATCTGGACCGTAGCTCACTAACAGTCTACACTGTTAGCCCAAATTTGTATTTGAAACGTTTAAAATTTTAGCTCTAAATTCTGCAAGGACTTGCATTGTGTTTCTTTTGTGCTGTGTTCTCTCGCCAACAGTACGCCAAGATGTCCCGTGCATCCAGCCCTGCTGCCCACTGGGACAACCTCGAGACCTGGCTGTCTGCTATGACCCATGAGTTCCTGCCCGGAGTCACCGGCGACCTACAGCAGCTGAGCAGAGAACAGCTGGACGACGATCTGAACAGGCTAACGACCCATGATCCCACACAGAGCTACAATCGCAAAGAATGGGCCAAGATCATCGGGAGGCTCGCTCACAATCTGATCGTCCAGACACGGCTCAGCGAGAATAACAACATCCAGCTGGAGCAGGAGACAACAGCGCTCAAACTTCAGGCTGAGGAGGCCCGGAGGAACCAGGCTGACGCCCAGACTCGTCTAGATCAGCTACTCGTCGAGGCTCAGGAACGGCACAGCGGAGCGGATGAGACCGACACAGAGCTACAAGACAAAGTTGAGAGACTTCAAAATGCACTAAGAGAACTTCGGACTGACACAGAGCACCGAGAGCAGTTGGAGAAAGACCACAGAGAGGACTTAAATGAACAGCTCCAACAAAGCGAAGCTCTCCTGATCAGAGCTAGAAATGAACTAAAAGAGAAGGATGCTGAGGTCAGAGCTTGCAAAAAGCACCTGCAACTGGCCAGAACCGAAATCCTTGCTCTAGCAAATGAAAGAGACAATCTTAAAGATGAACTTGACAATTCTCACAGAGAACTCAGACATTCCTACAAGCTGTACAGCAAGCAGCTAGGGGAAATGCACAACACAGTGTTTCCCCTGAACAATAGGTCAAGACCTCCGAGTCAAGAGTTCCTTGTTCCCAAGGGGGGTGCTAGCCCACAGTTCAAAGTGTCACCAGCCAGCTTCCCAGAACCCCGTTCAGCAGCGAAGGGGTGGGAACCTTCCCAAGACATTCCTGCCGCCAGGCACGGCAGCGCGCACAAAGAACTTGACAAGCTGGCCAGAAACATCCCCACTTTCACCCCAAGCCCTGCAGGAGGACACGACGTGCATGCCTATCTGCAGGATATAGACTTTGTCTTACAAACTGTGCACAATGTGACAACATGGGACAGATTGTATTTGCTTCGAATCACATCAAGCCGGGATGTACGCAGCTTCTTGGATCGACAACCAGAAACTGTCAAAACCAACTATCAACAGCTGCGACAGGCTTTGATTCAAGAGTTCTCTGATCCTGAGTCAGACAACGGGTTCTTCGCTGCTATGGACCTTACACAGGGCCGAGCAGAAACCCCGCAAGCATACTACAATCGACTACGACAGACCTACTTCGGAGCACGGAACGAGCCTGGAATGGAGGAGGATCTGAACTTCAAAATTCTGTTCCTCCGAAATCTGCATCACACAGTGAGTCAACATCTAGGAGTTCTGGTCTGTCCCCGCAGCATGCCCATCCAACAGCTGCGGGACCTCGCCCATAAAGCTTACATCAAGCAAAAGACTGTCACTGAAAAGACTGTAAAAAACCCAACAGTCTACCCTGTCTTCTACCACAGCGCTGAACTGTCACTAGAGGGTGCCCAGCAACACCACAACAGTGGGCACCCAAACAGAGAGTCAAGATCGTTTCCAGCCAGCAGAGGGCGCCATAACTACAATGGTGCCCGTCCCATGCACCAGCCCAGACACTCTGAAAGATTCTGGGACCAGCCACGTTCACCCCACAACACAAAGGGTGGAGCCACGTGGGATGGTAGCCGATGGCCCAGAAACGACCGACACTCGTCGAACGGTGCGTACAGCCCAGAGAGTCACCGGCGAAATGGCTCTCGACAGGGCCCAAACAAGCCCAAGTCCAAGTTTGTTCCAGAACAGAAAGGTGCAACTGTGTCTGAAACAGCTGAGATCCTGAAGATTCTAAGAGAACTTGTCAACAGGACACCTCAAAAGGACGACAGGTCAGACCACGCATGACTAGGCGTGAAATGTGAAATCAACACCATCACTATAAGCCCTCAAACTGAACAGCAAGTCCAGATTCCAGCATTCCAACCACAGATCACAGAAACGACCTACCAATCTTCAAGCATCACACAACTGCCGCTGACTGCACAGACAGAACAAGTGTATTCTCTCCAGCACCCAACCAGTCAGCCTCACAAGGCACCTGCAAGTGCTGTAGTGGTTGTCAGCCTCCCTGACAATTCACCTGAGACTAGCACCAACTGCTTAGCAGTCACCACTCAAGTCCCAACAACAAGACTCTTAGGGAACCTGATTGAAAAGGGGGTGACCCGGAAACTGCATCTAGCAGTCACCTTGGAGAATGAGATGAGTCTCGAGGCCCTTGTTGACACGGGGGCAGACCTCACTTTAATGTCATCCCAACTCTTTGACAGACTCCAAGTTGCAGCTAAGAGACAGAACCGAACTCTAAAATCACAAAAATGTGTGTTGAATGTGCACTCATACAGCCAAAATGAGGTACAGCTCGAACACACTGCTCCCATCCACCTCACAATCGGTCCAATGAGTCTGGTACACCCAGTGTACGTATCACCTGTGGACACATTTCCTCTCATCATCGGCAAAGATCTGCTAGATCGTTTCGAACCCCTGCTGGACTTTAGACACTTGAAAATTTGGGCTCAAGTGCGAGAACCCCTGTCTCTCCAGTCACCTAGGACAACTGAACCAGACTGTCAGGTCATGGAGGTCACGGGAACTCAGCCAGAGGTCGCGGGAACTTTCACAGCCGTGTCAGCTCCCGGGAAAATTTCAAGTTCACTGCTGTGCACCTTCCAACCTATCAAAGACTTTGACTCTGACCTCCCCAAGGTCACAACAAACTTGCAGTTGAATGATGTCACAACAACAGACATCACTCTTGCATTGTGGGCAGACAACTCAGCCATCAGCCTTGCACTGTTCAATGCCCTCATCAAGGACTCACCTGACCTTCCCTTCACCAGCAAGCGCACCTGCTTCCCCATTGACTCCTGCTCATCAACAATGAGAACTGCCAAGAACATTTGCGCTTTGAACTTGAACTGGAATGGCAGGTGTTTAACCCATTACTTCCTGGTCCTCCCGGACCTGCCACATGATGTCTACATCGGAGCAGACATTTTGATTCGCCTTAAAGCTCAAGTGGATTTTATTGACAAAGTGGTATGGGCCCCAATGACTTTAAAATCTTCTGTTCCAGTTTGCCCTGAAAACCTCAAGTCAGGCCAGACCATTCCAGAGGTCTGCACTTTAGTTAATGAACAGGACATTGTAGTACCAGCCTACACCAAAGGGGTCGCTGTTCGGCTCAACATGCGACGTGGTCAAACCCTGGAAGCCACACCTCTCACAAAGGTGCTTTCCCGTGCGGTCTACATCCTGTTCAACAACTGCACTGCAACAGACATTACAATCCCCAGAGCTTATCGTCTGGGATGGTTAGTGAGTCATGATTTCCACAACTTTGAACTCACTTTACCAATAACTGGTTCCATCCCACCTTCAATGATCCCAGAAGGGCGCACTGACAACACCCTGCCCACAGCACCCTTCCAGATCATCACTATCGCCCCTGCCACGGCATTAACCACAGAACAGGTATGCAGAACAGAGGATCAACGCCTGACAGTGCATACAGTCTCTAACCAACCTGCTTGTGAGACTGACAACGACACTGCACCTCTGACAGCTGACAGGGCAGATGACACAAAGGAGACAGAGGAGCCACATCCAGGATTTGAGACTCAAGTCCAGCAAATCCTCAAGGATGCGGACGCTTTAAAGACTGATACAGACTGTCAAGAACGACCAGTACTGTACAAATTCAAAGCGTCAATTGCCAAAGACTCACAAGACTGTGGTCTCACTGACCTTCACACAGTGCGCATCCCAACACACCCAAATGCTCCTCCCACTTCTGTCAAGCAGGACAAGATTCCCATAGCTTCACAAGAACCTGTGCAGGAAATCATCAACTCCATGCTTGAAGAAGGTGTCATCCGCCCATCCAACAGCACCTACTCTGCTCCCATCTGGCCCGTCCTCAAACCAAATGCCAAGACGGGCGCACTCCATGGCAAGCTATGGTCAGTACCAACCCACCCACCCACCCTCAATGCTGCAGCAACAACCCGCAGCAAGCAGACACCTCCAGCAACGGTGTCAACATCACAGCCGCTTACGCTGGCTCCACAAAACGCTGCTAGCGATACAGCTGACCTTGAAGCTTCTAACCACCTCTCAGACCCCACCAGCCACCCTATCTGCACCTCTGACCTCACTTCTGCACCAAGCCTCAGAAGGCTGCACGAACTCAAACACCTGCTGCGCGTGAAAGCAAACATGCTGTGGTATGCCCCGGCTGTCCTCACAGCGCCAAGGCTAGTGGTGCCACCGCGCCACAGGGGGGTCACGACAGCATATGCCCACGACGCACCATGCACCAGACACCATGGCACTAAAGCCACTCGAAACAAGTGACATTCTGCCCTGGCATGCAGCAAGACATGGCAAAGTACGTCAGATGGTACCTGGTTGGCTGCCAGTTCAACAAGTAACCCAGTCTCACAGAAACACTCACCTCACAAGCAGAATTTGCAGGTGGTCAACACTCCCACCAGCATGACACTGCCACTTGTGTCAGTTGACTCCTGATCCAGAACTTGAACTGAAGATTGAGAAAGGGGGGTGAGTTTCCAGCATCACTCACCTTGACACTGCCCTCCAAGAGCTCAAGTCCGAACCCGGACACAACAGTTCAGCTGCAGTAGAGACAAGCTCAACCTGGTCCAGAGAGAACTGACAGAGTCTGGTCAACTCAAATTGAATCCCACAAAGAGGTACCCTGCTGGTTAACACCACATCAGCAGTGAAAAAAAATTCCCTCAGCCTTTGACAAACACCGAAGGGGGGAGGGAAACCAGAGCCCTCCACTCAAAACTTCACCCACAAGTTTCATGAAGGCTTCTGCAGTCAAAGAAAGAAAG
This sequence comes from Rhodeus uyekii, assembly GCA_037043235.1. Lineage (NCBI taxonomy): Eukaryota > Metazoa > Chordata > Actinopteri > Cypriniformes > Acheilognathidae > Rhodeus > Rhodeus uyekii. The sequence goes on from JAWRVZ010000066.1 coordinate 1,705,001, forward strand.
GCTTAAACCACACCAACCCTGAAACAACACATGCAGTGACAAAGACCTCAACACGCAAACGCCACGGAAGGACCAACAGCTGTCAACAACAACAACCGACTTCAGACATTGCACACAGGTGTCAAGCGGAAACTGCACTGAGATGGCCGGACGTGCCTGCCTCAGAGTCACCAGAGCTGCTGGCATGAGCAACACGGCTCCCTGAACAGGACCCACCACAGAAGTACTGTGCCACCACAAACTTCTGACTCTCTGCCCAACACAGCTCAAACAAGCTCCATTCAGCACTGCCATCAGAACAGAGCAACATTCCGACCTGCAGACACCCTGAAAGTGCACTAATGTCTACCTGCTGTCCTCCTTCCACCAGCACCAGCGCTAGGTCAGTTTTCTACATGTATGTCTCACGGTCCGCAAAGCCTTGACCACTCCCTGCAGCAACCAGAAAACACCTGCCTCAAATGAACTGACTTTAAGATGACAGGTGACACTGTCAAGGCACCTGCTGATTCAACTCCCATCAACCAAGTCAATCCTTCATGATGCACCTGCCATTCGACAATCGGAACTAATGTCCAAAGATGTTCAAACACGAACTTCGTTGGCCAAAGGGGGGTCTGTAGAGTATGGACGGTGCTCATGAAGGATCGATCAAGATTCATTCTTTGATTGAAAAAAGTGATTCGACAGGATCGGCTCCGTAGAGTCTGTGACCTGACAGTTTAAGACTTCTGGGACACAAACCATTCGCATTCACCCTCGCTCTCCTCTGCATTTCAAAGGATGCCATCGTAAAACAGCCCCCACACACAAACACACACATACATACCAAGAACAAAAGACTGTGCCATGTGACCTTTAACTTAGTTACTTTCCATTTTTAGATGTGTTGTGTTTTACCTATATGTATGCATGCTTTTGTTATAACCATTTTAGATGTGTTTGATAATTTAGAAGCTTATAATCAGTAAATACTTGGGTAAAACCAAGTCAATCTTTACCTTGCCTTCATGCTAAGAGTTAGTATAGCCATGAATGGTCTCGAAATCTTTGTCTTTCCATTTGCAGACCGTCTAGGTTTGTTTCACTGTGCTAGGATGCATCAGACTCTTTCTTTTATTCCAAAACCCAAAGGTCTGCATTCTCAAGTAGGCAATAAAACATGCTAATCACCTCAGACTAAGAGACAAAGAAAAGTTTCCCGCTTCTCAGTTCCTTCACTCTGATTGGCTGTCCCAACTCTTAGAGGCGTGCTTTGTTTATGCCTTTATAAGCACCCGTAGGCCAAGGATCAACCTTCCTCTTCCAGCTTCTTCCCTCTTACACTTTCTTCCTCTTCCAACTCTCCTCTGGCGCGGATTCTTGGATCCAGCGCCATTTTCCACAAAGGACATTACAAACAAAGAACCAACATTTGAACTTACCGCGGATTCCAACGGACCCGCCCAGCAAGACGCAAACCTCGGACTAGATTACGGAATTCACACGCACGAATTCCGACCAGCCACAGAAACAAACACATGCAAGTAGCCCTTAAACGATCTTTAAGAGATTTGAGTGTATACCAATAAGTTGGTCTGATTCCTTGCTTGTTCTCAAATAGGTTATTGTCTGTAATACTACCTTCCTTTGTCTCTCCTACTCTCCCTCTCTTATTCTCTCTTCTTCCCTTTTTCAATTCATCTGTGTATGTTTGTCTATTGTTTGTCGATTATTAAAATATATATATTCACACGTGATTGCCTCTGAATTGCTCATCCATAAGTCACTTTAATGGTGACCGATCCTTGTTACAAATTAATGGAAAGATCTTTCTTTGTGGCCAAAAGAAACCTTTCCTTTTTATAGAGTTTATAAGGTCAATATTTGCTGGACAAATTATCCGTCCTTTGAACTCTTTTCTAGAATTAAAGAAAATTCTACAAGTCGAATCAAGCCATAGATATTAATAATTGTTATAATCCGTTATAATTAACTGTTAATATCCAAATTCCCCTTTGTGCAGATTTATGTGTGTTCGATCACAAAACGACTCACGCACACATAGATCCGCACCATTTCCCTTAGGCTTAGAATCGCTACAAAGGCCAGGGCCGAAGTAACTTGCGCTTGCGAGGGAGAGAGATGAAGATTTAGGGAGCGAAGGTTTGAGGTATTTGAAGGTAGAGTGAATTTGGAGATGGTGCAGCTGACTGGAGCGAGACCTGTATTCTAGTTAGTTTGCTTTGGTCGTTCTCCTTTCACTATTGATGCAAGTGCTGAGGTGTCGTAGGAAGTTGAGTAAGAAGATGGCAGATGTCTTGATGGTGGAGGTGAGTGTAAGCCTCGGCGTCATAGGGTGCGATGGCCGCGTGGTGGTGTTGGAAGCTCGGCTGCAGTGTTTGTTGAGCTTGGGAGCTCCTTTCATCAGTGGGATACGGCGAAGGAACTTGAGAGAGGAAGTTTTCATCATCAAACAGGTACATCTCAATCTTGGACATGGTGGCGGAAAGGCGGGGCATCACATGATCGCCTGCTAAATTCCAACAATGACTAAATGACTAAACACACTTACTTACCTGTTGGAATTCGGAAAATCAAATTGATGAAGTTCGTAACTTATTGGTTTGGAATAAGAAGTGCATTTGATTCCTTTTCCAGAGAGTCCACTTAATAGGTGATTAAGTTAAATCAGCCAGGCAGTGTTGACAATGAGTTCTTGATTCTTGTGTGGGAGGCTGAGCGCGTGATCTGGAAGCAGCGCGCGCGATCGGGCTGTACTGCACGCGATCTCACTTTGGTGCGCTACTGCTTGAGCTGCGAGGGGGGCAGCGCGTTAGTTTAAAACAGTCGCATTTCAGACGTGGATTCACCGAAACAGTAGCATCAAGAAGGCACAACTGCTCGTGATTTAGCATTTGCTGAAATCAAAGCGCTGGGAGGATTACAGCTGCTCTTGTTTGTGTGAGCTGACGGAGAGAGAGAGTGTGTGCTGAAACTGCAGCGCGGTTTGCCGAGGGCCCGCGGCGGCGGTGGCCTGGCGCTGGTGGAAGCCCGTTCCTTGCGGGAAGAGGACGGCATTGCTTGGGACTTGACAACGAGCTTTATGAATGCGGATGTTTCGCTTGCGGTGGCGAGAACAGGATCGGGTCTCACTGTGCGTTTGGTTGTTTGTTGCTTGGGATCCGTTTGTTTGGTCTGGCACCCGTGATGAAATGCCAAGGGTGATATAATATACTCAGCGTGGTGTTAGGCGGATGAGAATCGCTCCAGATTCCGGAGGTTTTTTGTAGAAAATCCATCTAACGTGTGGAGCTCGATTCCAGCTGTCTCGTGACCGGAAGGTGGAGCCGTATGCCGTAAACTGTCCAGCTGCCGTAAACTGACGAGGGATGTAGGTGAGTCGAACATGGCTATATATACACGCTTCCTCTCATGCTGATAGGATGAGGTGTAATTGCTGATGATGAGTTGATTGCTTTCATCCTTGGACGTGTTCCTCCCGAACTTTGTTAATAAAACATCATTTGGATAATATTGATCCCTTGATATATGAATCTGATCAAATCTGACATTCCATGATAATTTTTCCATGATAATTTTATTTTGTTTTGCTTAATTGCTACAATCAGTAAGTTGCAATTACTGTATGATTAATAAATAAGTGAAGTAAACGTGTACATTTAAATGTGACCTCAACAATTATTAAACTAGAATTCAGAATAAACAGTAAATATGGAAGCTGATTTGAAAAATCAAGGTCGTATTTGATAATTATTCATTGCAGATTGTGTACTTATATTGTATTGCTCCTCCCAAATCTGAATTATTGATGTATATTGAACAGAGTTTAACCACAGAACCATTGTATTTTTTGCCTATTAATCAGAATCTACATATCTCAACATCTATGAAATAATGTCAATAGAGTTGATTCACTTTTATTTATAGGCAATTCGTTTGTAATATTCTATAATCTGACATTGATAAAATTGATTTTCCGGTTTATATTTTCTCTCTCGGTCAAAGTAGCACCAGAGATGTAGCATCAGCTCTGATCGAGAACTACAGTGAGCAGCGTAAGAAAGCATTTTAGGCACAATAGGCACACACCAAAATATATCCATATACAGTATTTTGCATTGTTTTTGCTAAATTAACATATTACTTCTCAAAACAGTTACATGAAATGGCATCTTTAAAAAAAAAGTCTATTTGATGGTTTACAATTGTTGAGGAACTTACAGACAAATACACCAGATAACAAATTAAGTCATTTTGTAAAATTTTTTGTAAATTCATCTAAAATGATTCCCTCTAGCAACATGTTGATGATTCTCAGCTTGCATTCTTGCCAACATTGCTTTTTGAACCTTGAACATTCATGTCGTCATGAAGCACAAACCACAAAATGTTCAACAAATGATATAGAGAAAGGAATGAGGACAAGAAGAACTGGTGACAAGTTTAAAGAGTCGTAAATAAAGTATTTTAAAATAAGAAAAAATAAAATGTTGATACAGATTTTGTATTGTAATGTTCCTTCCAAACCAGTTTTTCTTGATGTGTATTCACAAACTTAACACAGTTTACCAGAAACTGAAACTTTACTTTGGCATTGTTAACACAAACTTTACTTTATATAGATAAGAATTTTTCATGTTGGTGGAGTGGGAACAAAGGTGCCTTAGAAAATAGAATGTGTGCAATGCACTCACCTTTTGAGTCTTCCCAACAACAGAAACCAATAATGTCAAAACAGTTTCACTTTTGTTTACGTTTACAACTATTTTGTAATATTACACAATATGTTGTGATGGAAAATGGCCTAATTAAGATGCGTTTTGGTTGATCTGATCACAAGTGCACGACTCTAAATACAGATGTAAGCCTAAAACATTTCCACTTTTGACCACTTCCAGTTGCATTCAAATGGATTGGTTTAATAACTGCTGCTCTCTGTGTGTTTTTCCGTTGTCTCCAGTTTACATATGCAAATTGCATGACCTGATTTAATCTGTTAAAGCGAAAGATATGAAAACATCCCATATATCCCATAGACCCATCTCTGGTGCTAGAAGCAGTGGTTGAAATTGGATAAAAGAGACTGATTAAAGCACCAGGTGTGTGTCTCCCTCTTTTTCTTGTGATCCAATTGACCAAATCCCATCTTAATACCAGTTCTAAACAGTGTCTTGTATTATTTTTAAATGCATAAGTATTTATTCAGAATATCTAAACCACAGTTTGCTTTTAATGCGGAAGACTGAGCTTTTATGTAGGCCTACATATAATATATGGATAAGAGAAGGCAGATTTTTGGTTTGTATCCAGGTCATAAAAAGCACACAAGAATCATTCTATTTAAAGTGAACAGTCTTCAGTAAAATAAAAGTTAAAGCTTCTCTGCTTCTAATAATTCTACAAGAAATAGAAAGAAATTTCCAGAACCTGCTTGTCAAGGCAACACCTCCTATATCCTGTGTGTTTTTTGTGTATTATTCATTAACAGCTCTCCTCTAGTCTGTGACGGACTCTGCATTACAATCCAGATTGAATTTAAAAGGTACGGTAATTTTCAAAAACTTTATCTAAATCTTTATCAATTGTTAGATGTACTACTTCAAGTAACACTGTAGTTTACTATTAACTACTAGTTGTTTATTATCATGCATATTACTGGGATGTTGGCTGATTATTAGTATTTATGTTTATTTTATATTTATAATATGTTTTTTTTTATGTTTTATGAATGTTTTTTTCTGCATGACCATATTCTATATCCCTTAATCCTACCAATACATAAACATAACAACTACCGTACTTACTAGTAATAAGCAGTAATTAGGAGGTTATTAATAATTAGGTAATACTGAGAATTGGACTCTAAACCAAAGTGTGACCCTATTTCATTCTACAAAATATTTGTAGACTATATTGTTTTAGGCACAAATTACTTCCATGGATCTCTTAACCCTGTGGTCTGGGACCCACGAGGACTTTACCATGATTTTGGACAGTGAGGCAGGGATTTCTGAATCTGATATATCAATTCTTAAAGAAGGTGATCTGATTCTAAGGCCCTTGGAAACCACATGCCTATTCTATCATGTTGGGATTTACTGTAAAAAAAGTGAAGTCATTGATTTTGCAGGTAAGAATCACACTTGCATTTCTTGCAGAAAATATTTAGTATAGTACTTTTGTAAAACCTTTTGACGGTCATGTATGTGATCATATTTTCATGTTTAGATCTACATATTCATTATTTTTTTAGCTAAACCAGACACTCCAAATCCCGGACTGACAGGATTTATGAGTGCCTCAACAACATTTGTGAATGGTGTGGTGTGTAAACTAGGTGTGAAGAATTTTGTCAAAGAAAACCCATGCCGTGTTCTCCGTTCGATCTCTGGCATCAGCAAAGGCTTCTCTGACAGAGTTATGGCAGCAATGAACTCTGCTCCAACTTACAATGCTTTTACAAATAACTGTCTGCATTTTGCAATGAAGCTGCTGGGGGTAAGAAAATAATTCATATAATAATGACAGTGTTCAGCAATTAAAAGTATTAACTGAAACTTTTGTTCTCTCAGCAGAAATAAACATCTCTTCAATGGAACTCTGCAACATCAGTTCCTTTGAAAATTTAACACACATTCTCTCTATTTAGTTTCTAGAATTAATTTCTGCTTCACTTTTAATATTTGAGTCAATATAGCTCTATAGAATGGATGAAGGTACTTTTGGTTTTAAAAAAACACTAATCAACTGTGACACATCTGTATGTTATATGAGATGTTCTCCACATCTATTGCCATTGTTACTTGGTGTGACAGTTGTGCTCAGTTTTGGTTTCATTTTCATTGTGACTCAGTTCCTGTTTTGCCTGCCCATCTAGTTGTGTCTTTTTATGAAATATACCAAACCAATATTTTAACCTTCTTCGTCAACCTTCATTTTTATACCCATAACGTGAAGCTTGGTGATTTTGTGTTTTTTTCCAAATAAAAGAATCTGTCTGCACCTTTTGTTCTGCAAGTTATTCTTGAGGAGTAGTGTGCTATTATTATTACATTTGTCTGGTGGACGATAAAATGAGAAAGAAGATAAAAGCCCAAGACAGACTTGTCTAATATAAAGGCCAAAATATCACAGAGACATTAGAGCTTTAAAAATGACTTCCTCAAAGTATTCTCATAGAAATGACCCAATGCAGGTTTCCTAAAGTTTTTCAGATATAAGCATTGCTTCTGAAGAAAATGAGAATCTTAAAATAGCTAATCCTGTATTAACATCTCTATTTTTTTGTAGTTACACTGTTATGGTGCCAAAAATGAACTTTCCAGGCATTTGAAAGTAGTTGTGTATTTCGAGTAATTAAAAAGGAGGGGGGTGGTGGGCTTATTTTTTTTTAGAATTTTCCTGATTTATTTGTTGCCAAATGTTACTCTTTACATGATTATTCCTTTCTGTGTGTGCGTGTGCGTGTGCGTGTGCGTGTGCGTGCGTGCGATGAGCTGTGCCTTTAGGTTGATTCTAATGGAATATTCTGGAACTGTGTCAAACTTCAGTGTCGGATACCATGACAGTTTCTCTGTCAAGAATCGGTAAGAAATGGAAAGTTTCAGAACAAGTGTTTGATTGGATCTGATTGAATGAGCCACATTTGAAGCAATCGTATTAAATAGGGGACATACATCCATACTGCATAATCATACATGTTTACGTCGGGTATAAAGATTGTTTTGGTCGATCGGATCACAAGTAGAAGAGGTAGAGACATTCCAGTTTATGTCAGATATTTTAATCCATCTCTTTTGTCCAGTTTTTACCACTTCTGCTCTGATTTCTTCGAGGGGAGGGTCTATGGGCGGGTAAATGCTTGGGCCTTTTAATATCTTTCAATCTAACAGATGAAATAAGCTCTTGCAATTTGCATAAATTGGAGACGACGGAAAAACACACAGAGAGCATTAGCTTTTGTTTCTGTTCTGACAACCGCAAGACCAACCGAACGCTGAGTGTGTGTTCGAAATCAGGAACGCTGAGGAACATTGTGCTTGGAACGTTTTTCATTTTCAAACTAAACTTGGGTCTCCAGCCGACAACGTTTAAATCCCGTCTGGCTAGTGCTCTTCCCATAATGCTCGTGCTTTAGGTCAGTAGACGGAGAGTAGGCTAGAGTCTTTTGTGGCTGTTTGAACGCATTCGACCACATGAGTGTTTACACTAGGAAAGTGATCTGGTTGAATGCGTTTTCAACTACCTCTGGAAGTGGTCGAAAATTGACAAGCTCAAAACTTTTTCAACCCTGTTTACACCTGTATTTAGCGTTGTCCAATTGTGATCTAATTGACCAAAACGCATCTTAATACCAGCTGTAAACAGGATTAAAGTGACAACATATCAGTTCGATAGCTTGAGTGTGAATTTGAATTGAATTAGTCACGCCTCACAGGTCTATAGTATGACAGGTAATTGTATATGAGTAAAAGGTCCACAAAATTTTTTTTTTTAAATAATAATACCTCGAGATACAAAATTAATCTGTTCCAAGGCGGCCTTCGTATAATGAGTTTTTCGTATCTTGGAAACACATTTTACATGTAAAATGGCTAATCCGTTCCAAGCCCTCCAAAAACACCCCATTAAATTGACCTATAAACAATGAAATAACGTAAAATGTCGAAGCTTACCTTTCGAGGGAGGCTATCTCCGAAAGTGGCGGCAGAGAAGGAGGAGGAAAAGGTTTTGGGTGCGGAGTGGCTGAGCTAAAGCACGCCAGCACGTACGTATAGAACAGGGGTGGGCAAACTACAGTGCAAACCATATCCGGCCCGTTGGGCTTTTTAATCCGGCCCGCCGAACTCGCCGAACTTGTATGAAACCTTAATTTTACATTTCCTTGTAATGTCACTCTGTCGCGGCTGCAAGCGGCAGTGGCGCTGAAGCTGTTTTGGAGAGCAGGAGTGTGTCGCAAACCCCTCTACACCCCCCTTCCCCGTCAACAATCGCGAACCACGCTCACTTTCAGAAACCTTTCGTATCTTGAAAACTTTTCGTATGTAGAGCAGTAAAAATTTTCGTATTGGCTTTCGGAACTTGGATTTTTCGTAAGTTGAGCCTTTCGTATCTTGAGGTACTACTGTATTAAATTAATAAAATGTGTTTTTAAACTAAATGTGTTTTATAGGAGGGGTGCCAATATCTACTGGACAAATGAAACTGATTTTTCTCTGAGTCGATCTTGTTAACAGCACAGATGTGAGTTACTCCTCCTGTCCAATCCATCATAAAATCATTCACCACCACCAGACCTTACACACATTCACACGCAAATCCACCCACACAGACCCTCATTTGGATTCCCTTTTTTGATTGCAACCAGGAATGACTGGCACGTCCACAGACACACCCGTCGAGACACTTCAAGCCACAGCTCGCAGGTCCTTTTATCTCAAGAGTGTGTTTTATATCTCCTCTCCTCTTCACCGCATCAGCGGTATTCATTGCATCCAGACACGGTCAGACTGAATCCTACCAAACCCGATGCCCCAGGGTGCCACAGAAAAACCAAATACCAGCAGATTCCTTGGCGTGTCCCTGCCAGGAGACACTTTAACCCTTCATAGAGATCTGACTAAAGTTGCTTTATAGTGAGGCCTCATTGCTTTGAGGTTTGTGTACAGTATGCCGGCCCCAAAGGGAAAGTGTTTTATTTTCAGGTTTGCATTATTCCCAAATGTTTCTAGGGGGAAAAATCTGAGAAAACGGATTCAGAATACCATTTTTTAACCCCTTGGGCAGTGCGGTTAAGAAAAGGATGAATTTCCTTATATATACCACGGCGAGGCTGCTTGGTTGTTTCCGCAGTGCTCCTTGTGGGAATTGCGAGCTGAATTTTTATTCTTTTGTTTTGGCTGGAAATTCAAAGCACAAACATGTGGTAGTCATTCCAGCACGGGCTCGGAAGTTCACTGTCCTATTAATGGGCAGTTAAGACAAACAAAACCCTAGAGTAATGAAAGAAACCAGCCGTCCACTTAAACCGAGGGCCAAGATTAATTTCCCGGTCAGGACGGAGAATTAGTGGAGCTGACAACCATCAGTTTATTTTGTATTTTGCATTATATTTGCTAAAAAGTGACCTCAATACATTGCATGCTTTGTTTTATAAGTGGCATCGTATCATGTCAGAAATCCAGTTCAATAACTTTTTTTAAAGAATTAGGTGGAAAAAATTAATTTCTACTATTTATGCACCATTAGCATCGTCCATGTCCATTACCTGTTAATTCCATAGCAACCAATCATCTGGCGTATAAAATATTATTGAAAAAGCTTGAATAATACTTAAAATATTGTGGCAATCCAGTCTTTCCCACCTGTGCCACTCAAATCTCCAGTGACAAAGAAAAAAATAGCTTGTAATTTGCCAAGTTATGAGAATACAATCTGGATTGCATGTGATTAGATAAAAATATGGTGTGGTGCAAAACAAAGGCGAGAAAGCATACCTTACAAAGTCTCTTATTTAAGAAACACAAGTGTAGCGCGATTATGATTCTTTTGAATGAATGAAAAACATACCACGCATCAAACATGACGTTAAATACTGGCGCAAAAACCAGTAAACTGACTAGCACAAACCTTAGTAAATCACCTTGCATGATTCATTTAAATACTCTCCTCCCATACATTTTGCATCTGAAAGGGAAAATCAAATGGGTATGCAATAAGGTAAAAAAAAAAAAAGTTTGCACTGCGCAAGTTGTTAGTAAATCTGGCCCTAGGTACGGACTTTGTAAATGGTTAAAGAGAAAGATTTGGCATAAAACACTAAAAGACTGAGAATCATACACTACCAGACTTTTCGAGCACCTCCACCGCACTAGTTGTTGTACTAGTGATTCGCTGAGTGCAAAAGAAAAAACAAGCTAAGCATTTGGATGTGGTCTTGTTTGTGTAGACACAGGAAGAGATCCAATGGTGTGTCTTTAATAAGAATGGTCATACAGGCAGATAGTCAGGACAGGCAGAGAGCATACATAAACGATAATACTGGCAAGGGTCACAAAGGCAGGCGGACAGAATCAGAATCGTAGTACAGGCAGATGACAATCACGAGCGATAATCCAGGCCCAGGTTGGGGCAGGCAGACAGACAGAGTCAAAACGAGAAACCAGCGGAGTTGATAACAAGGAAAACAAGAGAGGAAAACAATGCTCAGAAGGATCACAGCAGCAAATCAAGACTTCGCAATAACAGTTTGTGTGTGTGAGTCTTTTATAGTTCATGTAAATGTTCGCAGCTGGTGCAGTTTTCAGTCCACTGAACGGCAACATGGGAAATGTAGTGTGTGTATGTAAGTGTGAGAGCTCCCTCCGGTGGCCAGAGAGGGGAGGTGCGGAGTTTGTATTCATAACACGTGTGCTCAGTTAATGTACTTTCATGTTGTTATTGTGTTTTATTACAACGCTGGCATAGAATGGTAGCATTATGTGTTCTAAAATGTTATCCGCTTTGGTTGGGTCTGAAGTCGTAGAGTAGGTGAAAAAAAGCATGTGATAAAAGATCAAATACATATACGTAAGTGAATATTTCTTAACGAGAATGCTTTTCGTAGAGGATATAGAGACATCTGTGGTTTTAACTACAAGATGATCACACGAGCCAAAGACTTGTGTGAGTGAATTGATATGCTTACATGCAAAAATTGACAGCTTTGGGATGTTTTGAAGCCTGTCATTACCGGCTCTATGCCATGATCTTGCTTCCAGATGGAGAGATTTGGCCAGGCGATCAGCTCTAAAGAGAGAAAGACAGAAACGCTCTCTGAACGTCCACACACTTACACGCGTATGAAAATCGCTTAGTTCCGACAGGGTTGTCCAAACCCTAAAGTCATTCTCTCTCTGCAGTGGTCTCCAACTCCACCATTAAAATTCCTGGAGTCGCTTCGAAGCTGTTCCTCTTCCACAGTGACCACGAGTAGGCCCACTTTCTCTAGCTGTGACGTCAAGGGAAGTGGGACAGAGGAATTCTGGGTAAAGGGAGAGGTGCCTGAACCACCGTGGTATTTACACGTCTCACACACACACACACACACACACATACATAAGAAGGTGTCCACAAAACACAGCTCTGTGTGTTTTCGCTGGAAGAACTGAGTTTGGATTTTGAAGTTGGGGTTCTGGTCCAACTGTGATCCGTTTTGGAGAGCCTAAACACAAAGTTTGACATGTTCACGCAGGCTGATGTGCTCTTGGCTGATGCCGCAGAGACACACCACAGAGTTTCTGAAGAACACCAGCCATTTTTCTTTGTTTTGACATTAAGGAAATAGTTCATCCAAAAAATGAAAATCAGGAAATCATGTACTAACCCTCATGTTGTTCCAAAACTGTATGTCTTTTTTTTCTGTTATGAAGAACAAAAGGAGTTTTGAAGTATATTTACAATTCAAAGTTTTTCCCTCCCCATAAAATTCCAGAAAGTACCATAAAAGTAGTATACATATATACTACTGTTCAAAAGTTTATGGTCAAGATTTATGGTAAGATGTTTTTGTTTAAAAGAAATGTACACTTTTATTCAGCAAGGACTTATTAAACTGATCAATAGTGACAGTAAAGACATTTAAAGCATAGAAAAAGATTTCTATTTCAAAGAAATGCTGTTCTTTTGAACTTTATTCAAAAATAGAACAAAATGTATCAGTTTTCACAAAAATAGCAGTAATAATAAATATGTTTCTTTAGTAGCAAATGTGCACAAATATTTTCTAAAGGATATTTAAGACCATAAATGTGATTGAAATTAATAGATTATTCACTAAAAATCATGCCCTATTTCTCTCACTCTTGCTTCCATATATTCAGAGCATAAAGAAGAGTTGCATCAGATTTGTTGTCGATTATGTCAAATGTGGTTTGTTTTCTTGGTCTTTTTGCCGATTTATGGTAACTAATGATAATTATTCACACAAAGCTAATGTGTCGAATGTGGATGCTATGGATTGTTTCATGATACTTTTCTCATTGTAGCTCCACATGTTGGCCAATGGTTCCCTTCCTTTGCATGATAATGCTCGGCCTCATGTGGATAGAGTGTGTTGGCAGTTTTTAGATGACGAAGGCATTGATGCCATTAACTGGACCAGAATCCAATGGGAAACCTCTGGGACATTATGTATTGGAGAATCTGAAGGAGATCATTGGGAGGAGGAGAGGATTCTGGGAGGTCTAGGAGGAGATTCCCCAAGACACCATCCTCCAGCTCATCAGGAGCCAGACATTGTTGTGAGCGCATACAGGCACGGGGAGCCAAACACACGACTGACTTACATTATGAGTTCTTGTGATGAACATCATGCAAGTTGGATCAATCTGAAACTTCACTTTTTGGTATGATTTTAAATCCAGCCCTCAGTGCGTTGATGATTTTGGCTTCCATTGACTGTCACATCATTTTATTCTTAACTACTGTAGTGTTGAGGGCAACTCATTACAAGTTATTTGAGTTACATAATCAGATTACTTTTTTCAAGTAACTAGTAAATTATTGCATTACTTCTAAATTTAGTTTTTTCAGATAAGTAGCACAAGTTTTCCCATTTATTGATAGGATATCTCTCCTGTCCCCATGTTGTGTGTGAACATGATGATTATTGTAGTTCTGGACTAATTGTGAGCATTTATTAATCTCACTTACACTGCTTTCCTTTAGCAACAGTAGAGTGTGGTGCTTGCAACATCAAGGTCATGGGTTTGATTCCCAGGGAAAGCAAGAACTGATTAGAATGTCAATGTGTTTCTTGAATGCAATGCAAGTTGCTTTGAATAAAATAATTATGTTAAACAAAACAAGCATTTTTATGCACTTAATCTCCCTTTATTGACCAATATCAGCTGACCTTCGATGATTCGGTTTAACCATAAACAAAAAGGTTTGTTTGAGCTCTACTGTATAAGTGTGAATTTGTATTTCCGTCAGCTTTATTATTTAAATTTAGAACTAAAAAAAAAAAAATTGTTTTTGTAAATCAAAAAAACTTTTTTGATTCACAAAAACAAACAAACAAGCCCAGCACAGGTGAGAAACAGTAATGCAAAAGTAACGTAACAGTATTGAATATTTTATTAATTGAGATCAATGTGTGATTAAAGTGTTCCCTTAATTTTTCGAGCAGTGTATTTAATTTTTGGAGCATTGTATTTATTTAAAAAGCACAATTTAAGTGATAAGAGAGAATTCACTTTTGACTAAGAAATTTTATTAAATATATTTTGTCTTGTTCTATTGGCAGATATTTCCATTTAAATGAAGCCTAAACATTTTATTTCTTTAATTTAAAATGTATTTCAAGCTTATTCGATCACTTTTAAACATGCTTCAGCAGTCTGAAAATCTCCTATAGTATAAAATAATGCAAAGCTGAAATATGTACATTTACAAACAGGTTTGTTTCCTGTCATAATGACATGTGTGAAACAGCTTTTCTGCCTGTTAGCTTGATAGCATGTACAATGATTAATGTTGTGTGTGTGTGCGCGCAACAGTTATTTGACCTTCTGACATCTTTTCTAATATACATGGCTGTAGAGAAGAAGACCAGGACAGCCGGTGGAAGATGAAACTCTTCAGCCGTGGAAGGAAACGGACCATAAATCTGGACAGCGGGTAAACCGTTCGACACCCGTTTACTCAGGTGGGTCTTTTATCATGTGAGGCGTCAAACCTCCCAACCTCACCACACAACAGCATGGGAAAAAGACAGATATCAGCCAGAAAACAAGACAATGACTGTACCAACACGGAGACAGGAAGGACATTGTCCCAATCCAGAACCCTAAAACACACAAGAGACAGGGTGAGATGGATTTCCACAACACAAAGAGGTGGAAATGTTGGCAGTCCTGAGCAAACAGTTAAAGTCTCTTCTTATCTGTGCTTCTCCGTCCAGACTGTGATTGTCAGTCAAACTTTAAATGTCTGGAGCCAAGCTAGTGAACTACACCCTCAAGCACACTCATGCACGCTCATTCATTAGTCTGCTGCCATATCGTCATGTATTTCTTTTGGTACAAACTGTTTCTCCATCGTTCATTTTGCTGTAACTTTAGAGTCTTGCCAAGAATTTGCCGTTCTCAAAGATAAATGTGTCTTACACTGGATGGCTTCATCCCAATTTGCATAATTTTACTATGGAATGTGCATAAGCTTGATTTTGGTGGATGAGATCTGCTACGCTGCTGCTGCTGCTGAGCAAATGCAAGAGTTTGTTTAGCTTAGTTTAAAAAAAATACAACAAAGGACATAAAGAATATATAAGAACTCCTGTAGCTGATCTCTGCAAGTGGTGCTGGGGAAGAGGAGGGGTAAACAGGAGGGTTTTCACAATCACGCAGCATGACGAATGCAGGCTAAGGCATGAAAAATACGTTTATGTGGATTAGGAAGTACATCTGGTTGGCTAATGCCATTGTGTTAGAGGAACCAATCAGTGCTTGGTTAAGTCAGGCTCAGACTACAGGAGTTTATAAATCTGAACTGACTAGGAAATCTGGATACAAGATATTAGACATTACAAGATATTCTTAAGAATATCATGCCAGATTTAGCACCTCATGTGGTCTTACAGGGAAGCGGGGGAACTTACTGTGGACATTATGAGGAGATGTTATAAAGGCAGCAGTGTTGTTGCCACATTTCGACCAACCGTTCCTCCATCTCCATTATCTGCCAGACCTGTACAGCTGCTAGTTGTCGTGTTTGCCATTTTAAAGGTTCCATCACTCTCCTTGTAGACTTGTCTCTCATCGGCTATTGTGGTACTGACATAATCATATTAGTAATCCTTCCATTTTAAAATTCTAAATATTAAACATGTGAAAAAAGCATCAATGTAAACATGTAAAAATAAAAGTAAGTTGTATATATATATATATATATATATATATATATATATATATATATATATATATATATATATATAATTTTCATTTTTGCATGTTTAAATCGATGCTTTTCACGGTCCATTCAGTTTAATCCGCCTATGAGTTTGGGTTTTTCTCACTAAATACATTGTCCGTAACCGTTTGCATGTGGATTTTTCCCATGTGGATGAAGAATGCTCCTCCTTCGATTGACTGGGGATTTATTTTTGAAAAGCCTCTGGGGGAGGGTTTGCTGGTTTCCCGAATTTGAAACATTTGAAGTATCCAAGGCTCTTGGACTGAGTCTGGCCTGGTTTAAAGGAATCGCCGGTTGGCTCAGGACTTTCAGTGTTTAACGACTCACAGATGGGCCCTGCTGGAACCCATCGGGCCACTCAAACTGGGTCACCCACCCTACAACACATTAGCTTCTTGATCTCATTGTGTAATTTACTCACCTACAGACTGTGGTGGACTAAGACTATTATGTTCTCCAATCACTTTAATACAGCAAGATTGAATTAACTTTGGATTTGATGTCTGTTTTCTCTTGCATCATACTGTGCAGTATACACTAAATACTGCCTGCTATTTTAATATAATAAAAATAGTATGTGAAACAGTATGTACTATTCAGTTATGAACTTAAAACAAATTTACTGTGTTTAATTCTTTAAAGTTAATTGCATTTTTGTCCAATTGTAGAGCTGTCCAAATCTTTCAGATCAGATGAAACGCACAAGAAAAAGAGAAGAAGCTGATATTATGATTGAATGAAATAAAATAAATTCCTCAATAAATCCAAATAGCAGTAAAAACATAACTAATACTAAAAAATATATATATGAAGTTGCTTCAAGTCAAGTGCATTGCAATGTGGGATATAGTACCCAGAATAATGTTTAAATTGCACACTACCATACTTATTTAATTTTTTGCTTATAATGATATGGCAGAAATAATAATAATAATATGTTGGAGTGGAATGAGTGGAATGTTGTATCTTATAAAGCAGTTCACTTCACTTGAGCTGTCATGGATAAACTAAATGTAATATAACTTGGGATTTTCAACATCTCTTTCCTCATTATATGAATAAACTCGTTAGCAATGCTAACATATTTACACAAAATTAGATTGAAAATGAAAAATAGCTGACTACTGTTTTTTATGGTTATATGTCAAACATTGGAGTCATGTGACTACAGTGTTGCCTACTACTGTTTGAAACAGCATGAACATGGGATAATGCCACCTTTTAGACATACTATTTTGTAAAGATGGTTTTCAGTATACAATATATATACTGTAAGCTCCTTTTCAAACCAATTCACTGGTTTCCAGCTTTGCCTATGCAGTCCAGTTAGCCTCTGCTGGTTGATGCCGTAACTACACTGTACACAATCCCTCCATTCACCACTGTGAATTCACACAAAATAAATCACACACACAGACACAAAATCTTTACCTTTTTTTTATTATTATTATTAAGGCCTCTTTACAGCATGAAAGAGTTATATGTCTGCTGCAAGACTTCATGTGATCAGTCACATGGCATTTATAGCTCAGGTCATTGGCTCAATTCAAAATGGAAATATTTGCTGAAGTGCCCATGAATCAAACAGTCGGCATTCAGGTTGTGTTGCATTTGGATGAATGAGAGTGGGAACGGATGGCTCATTCCAGGTAAATTTAAAGCTTCCTGAACTCAATGAAACCAGACAATTTGGCAAACGTAGCTATGCTAGTATGCTATTCTGAACATATCCTCTAATTTGATCCTGAAATTTCTTTAAATCATCTTTTAAATGCTGTCAGATTTAACCATTGACCTGACATCACGTTAAGACACATTACCATATATTCATACACAATAGTTTTGCTTAACTGGAAATGGGAAATTAGTAAATTAGCATAATACTATCATTAAAGCTAGGCTAGGCTAGGCTAGCAGTTTATTAGATCCATGTCATACAGTGTGTTTTGTAATGGTCTTATAGCAAAGTCTGAAGCAAGTATAAGAAGCATCTTACTGTCACAATCTTACATGTAATGTCAAATTAAACTATATTTTTGAAATGATATGTCAACACATATTAAAATGTATTTTGATTTGGCACAATGCATACATAATTTATGGAAACTTACTTTCATAATCATATCTAATGTTAAAATGCACCCAATTTCTGTATGAACAACTTATAGCTATCTTGAGTATTTAAAATCAATCTTTCTTTATATTGGACTATGACTATTTTTCATGTGTGTAGATTTTTTTGAGATGGATTTTTTTAAGAAGTAACTTGAAGAGGCTCTAAAAGTTCATTTTCTGGAGACGTTACACGTGACCGTTGTCGAGAGACATATTGCTTCTCGTGTCACACTTATTATTTTAAAGTATGTGAAATAGCAGACATTATTCGTAGCGTGTAGCGCTTTTAAAGGCTAAGATGTTTTACGGTTTTAAAGCTTCCATTAGCATCATTAATGTACGGTCATAAATTGTTTTTGTAAAGTCATTCTAAACATCAAACAATCCCTGAGCGGGCATAAAACAAATTGGTGCTGTTGATTCACATCAACAATCTGAAATCACTAGAGCTTTTATTGCTTGTAAATCTGTGATTGTGAAGTGAACTGACTGCTCTTGCAGACGGCTCCGGTTTCTCTAATGAGATGAGACTCCTTTAGCATTTTAACATTTTCTTTTGGGCATTATATACGATGTTGCATGCCAAACTGCAACGTATATAATGCCCAAAAGAAAATGTTATTACGCAGAGTTTGCTCTATTATTGCTCACGAGAGTTTCAGTCGTGATTTATTTGCAGCAAGTATTACCTTTGTCTCAAATGTTTCCTTGTCCCAGATGTTGATAATGTAAGACAATACTGACATATAAAGCTACAATGATTGTTGATAGCAGCTCAGTTCCTTTAGTCTCGAGAGAATGGTATGAGAAATGTTTGAGTTTATATTGTGATCTCTTGAACTTTGATTGCAGACTTACATTTTGAGACATTGCCGAGATCTCTTTAGAAATTACTTTTTAAGTAAAAGTCATTTTTCTCTCCTTTATTGAGATCTAGGAGTAACAATTGAGATTTCATTTGTGATTTTTCTTTATTATGGGTGCCTGATATTATTAAAAAACAATATGTGAAACCATATGCAATGATGAGTTTCATGACCTCATGTTCTAATGAATTATTCTCTTGATCAGCAACTCTTTCTTTCTTTCTAAGATTTTTTAGAATTTTTCTTTTTCTTTGTTTTACAGGTAAATGATGTATATGATGATAAAATTGTTATTGTTGAGAGATCTGTTCCTTTAATACACGAAATGTAAGGAGGCCGCCTTATTGGCAGAGGCTATTTACATTAACTCCGCCCACTGATGTCCGGTTGGGCCAGATACGGAAATTATGGCTGAATTATGAATTCTTAATTGAAATATGGTTCAATTAAGTTGATGGATTGTCAACAGTATCAATAGTGTAGTGAGTTCGAATCCGCTTTTTGCTGAACTCACTCTACTCTTTTTTCCAATCATATATCAGATCAGAAATGTATTTATTTTCAATAAAAATACATTTAACGTGTCTAATGTGAGCGTTGAAAAATAAATAACATCTAACTACTATTTACTGGTATTGCAAAGAAAAAGATATAATCTATTTAAATAGTATAAATAGATTATATCACTATTTTTACTGTAAATAGCATATCTGGACTCTGCCAAATTTGATCAGTCTGCCAAAAAAGACATTTTCCGTATTTCATTTATTTATTTCTATACAAAAATAAATAAATGCATTTAAAATAACAACCCAAAATAAAACAACAACACATCACAAGTATATGGAATCGCACAAAAAGTATTGGAACAAAAGGAGGACATGGATGGAAAATGAAAATATTACCGATGGTAGAAATGGTGCGAAACAAGAAAAAACCCTTTTCAATAATAAAAAAGAAATGTCTCCATAGGAAAATATCTCAGCTGTTTTAAAATGTTATTTTCAACTAGCGATAGCTTCTATTTACACTGCTGAAATAGCAATAAATCTTGATTTACGGTAAATGTACTGTAAGTGATTTGCATACCATCTTAAAACGCTGTAATGCATCACATGTTTTGTTGACTCATCACCAGGTGTGTTTTACTCTCGTTTGCATGTTTTTGCAGGTGTTGCGGTGGATTTCACGTCACCGTCTTCACTCTCATTTACAAGACCCCCATAAATCCAAGCGTATTTATCATTTCCCTCCAATCAGGAGACACTTTTATGAGCAGGTAAGAACAGCAGAAACTCCACACAGGTGTTCAGCCAGAGAGAGGGCAGAGGGTTGCGGGAGGAAGCGCAGAATGAGGACCACATGTAGATGCAGTCATCACGTCGGATCAAAGCCCGCCAAACTCACAATCGAGATCAAAAGGGGCCGGGTTACGCTCGCGTGAGCCCTACCGGGGCTGAGGTGGACTGGACCGCATTAGACATCTGAGCCGAGGGCTTCCAAAATGAACAAGAAAGCCAAAGAGAGGAGGGGTGGTTCAGTAAGGCAGTGTTGCCTTCAAAAGACTTTAGTTAGACTAGACACCATATTTAAGGAATAGCTCACCCATAAATGGAAAATTGTCCTCCTTTACTCACCCTAATGTTGTTCCAACCCTGTATGTCTGACTTAAAAACACAAGGAACTGTTCAGGCTGAATGTATGGTTGGTTACACTATAAAGCTCCAAAGATGAGACAAAAAAGCACCATAACGGTGCCAGAAAAGTAGTCCAAACATCTTATACACCATATGATAAAGCCATATGATGGTTTTGTGTTGGGAATTGACCAGTATTGAAGTTGTTGCTCGACTATTTCTTTACATCAATGCAAATAAAAGTACCGGTACAGTTCATTGCATTTGTTTTAAGGTCTTAAAAGTCGCCATGTCAGATGAGTTCTTGTGCACGGAACATATTTTCAGTGATTTCCATTTTCCTCAATGCATCAAATTAAATATGGCATCTAGTCTCTCTTCCATGGCCAGGGTGTTTCACACATATATCCTCGTAAATGAGCAACATCAGGAGTGTGTCTCCATGATCTATTTCGTCTTAAAACACCTCACACAATGCAGATTCACATGCAGGAATCCGCTCAGGTGTGCTGGAAATCAAGAATCAACACGTCGAATTCTAGAAATAACATTCTTGAGCAATAGGGAACTAAACCACAATCACCTGAGAGGCCTGTTATTGAAGACGCAAAACTTAAAAGCCATCACGCATAACAACAAAACCACCCTTTAAATATTTATTATCTTGAGTTCTCTTGTTTAGATGGAGGCCTAATCAAATTTATAAGGCCTATTTTCCCATCACAAAATGAAGACAGTCATTATTACCGCACTGTTTCTGTAATGTACACACCTCGTAAAAGCCATTTTCACTGCTCTCATTTTGTTTGTGTTATTTGTGGTTGGTTTTTACAAAGTGATGATTAGATTGTTGGGAGCACTCAAGCATGATTTTAACAATATATCGTATGGATAACTTCTTGCGTTAAATGTATTCAAACTTGCACATTTGCCCTAAATCGGTCGAATACAAGGGGAAGGTTTAAACAGAACAGGCAGTGTGCTGCAGTCTAGGACAAAACGAGACTTTGTGTAGCCTTTTATTTTTTCGGAAAAAGTGCCAGAGCCGTAATGCAGTCCAGACTCACTTTTTTTCTTCTCCTCTCTCTGTCCTGCGTCGCTACTGACCAGCTTCAAACTTCTCCATTTCTAACAACAATAAATGGCTGCCACTCAGATGGCCCTGTTCTTCCATTCCAGCCCACCCAAAATCTCAGACCTGGCTGTGAACTTGACCTGACAGTGCGGCGGAGTCTTCCCCAGACCCACGCTGAGATCGAGGTGCTGTTGTTTGACGTGGTTGTGTAAGTGAGATATTTAGACCTCTCTCTCTAGAGGATGAGGTACAGACGGATGACAGAAAAGAGGTGAAGTGTGTTTATTCGTATGTGCATGTGTTCGCAGGAACCTTTTTGCCATTTTATCTACCAATACATTACCAATTGGTTTTGCCCTGTAGACCAGTGGTCCCCAACCTTTTTTGCGCCGCGGACCGGAAAACGTTTGATAATTTTACCCCGGACCGGGAGGGTGCACGCAATTGTTTGGGGGGGGGGGGGGGGAGTGCGCGATTGTTGGGGGGGGGTAGACGATACTCCGCTGAACTTCTGATGGGGAAGCGAAACACACCTCCTCACCGCCAAAGCTACTGCGCCACAGCCGCGAATTCGATCCACGGAGCGGTACCATTTCATCCACGGACCGGGGGTTGGGGACCACTGCTGTAGACCATCTTCAAGGGTTAGTTCAGCCAAAAATGTTCACCCTAAAAATGTTTTTAAAGCATCAGAGTGTCAGTTGCGTAGCTGTCAATAAAGGCAAAGAAATCTCAAAGAGATCTTCATTTGTGTTCTGATCATGAGCGAATGTTTTACGGGTTTGGAATGGCAAGAAGGTGATTAATGGCAGAATTTAAATTTTCGGTGAACTATCTCTTTAAATGAGCAGCTTAGACTCGGTGGACCATCTTGGACTTGCTACAGACCCGCTAAAACTGGTTTGACCTGGTTTGAAGGCAAAGATTTGCAGGAAAACAACGTGATGTTTGAAGGACAGTGTGTTTAGCTGTTTTCTCCACTAAATGATAGAGAAGAGAAGAATGTTTTAACAAAACAAACCGACGTCTTGGACGAATCACGTTTGAGAGACAAGTTTGTTCATACTCTTGTCAAACTGTACCTGTTCTCTGAAGACAACTCTGTGTCTGGAATGCAGGGAAGCATTTCTCTCCCTCTTTCCTCTCTCTTGGACGAAGTTTGATCTAAAATTAGGTTTATTTAAGAGTATGAGATCTTGGCCAAATGTGCTCTGACATTAATTTGAAACAGCTCAGCCCAGGTGGGAGGAGGACAAGAGGGGCCCGCAGTCTGTAAATAAGAGCCAGTCCATTTTTATCATCTTCTCTGTCTTTTGGAAAGTCTTGGATTGACATTCCTCCCTGCTTGAGCCTGATGCTCCTGCCTGACATCATTAAGGAGGAATGCACACTGTGTGTTCTCTGTTTCGATCCTGCCATTTCATGTTTTAATTTCCCTCTTTCCTGAATGCTAATCTAGTCGTGCTTTCACCCTATGAGCTGGGACGTTCGGACATGAGGCGAGTATGAACACCCCCATTCATCGGGCCAACGCCTGGCACACACTCAGGAAGCTCAGGTTGTTATTTGGCTTTATGGTACCTGCAAACGCTGTAGCTGTCAAGACTTTCGCTGACCTACTTTCTGCCAGTGGTGAATATGAGTTATTAGAGGCGCCCAGGGGGATGAATTTTTCTCTGGACGTATGCAGGGCTCGCCTTTCTCCTCTCGTGCTCAGCGCCGCCTTTGTCTCAGCAGAGAATGATATAAATCAGCCAACGGCTGTGAGGGAAGAATGAAGCTCTGTAGAGTCTTGGAGGGGGTGTGGAGCAGAGCTGCTGAATCCAGTGGTTTCAGTGTCTGTGGATTAATATCTTCCTGCTGATAGGGGAGCCATGCTTTATCTGAACATCCAGATCCTTCTCAAGTCCACCACAAATAAATTAGTCCTTCAAGAGGACATTTCGGGATGGTGTTAAACACAGATAAAGTATTGTGCTGGACGAACACAGACTTTAAAGGGTTGTTCATACTAAAACAAACATGGCAAGCCAAACCCACTTTCTTGTGCCAGAGGAAAACACATTACTGGTGTGCATCTTGAGACTAAACAATTGCATGTTTTAAGATATGTCAGTGTAAGTTGCTTACAGTTGATGCAGCTTAAACATGCATTTTAGTCTGGGTCTAGCTTAAGCCTGGTTTGTGAAAATGGTGGCATACGTTCAACGATACAGTGATCCCCTGGAATCCCCCGCGATGGGTGAAAATGCGCGAAGTAGAATTGGCTCCCGTAGGAATTTCCGTATATGTGTGTGTGTGTAGGTACCAGAAAGTTTAAAATATGTATATTAATACTTTAAATATATTTTAATTAAATCTATTTAATCATAAAAACTTAATATTATACATTTACTCTCTCGCTCGCTCTCATACGATACGTATTATGGTGGTCTACACTCATCAATGACAGCAGTATCTTGAGACTCCAGTAATGACGACGATGACAGACCTGTGCGGTTCATGAATGTGATGATGATGATGAGGGTGTTACTGCACTGGTATAATGAGGGCTTTAAATCAGTTCGGGAAGTGCCTCATCATCAGATATCAGTGCTGGATCGTCAACATTTGTTTCTGAGAGAGGCGAAGAGGCTCCCACTCCACTCGTGCTCTCATTGGTCGATCTCGTGCCGGGAACCAATCACGTGTCTTGTCTGAGTGCCTGTGTGTGTGTGTGTACAAAGCCTCTGAGAGAGTTTCTCTCTTTGTCTGGCATCCTGGGAAACCGTTTATCGCGCATCACGATGAAGCAATGCTGCTTTCCGCAATATGGCTGCCGATATGGCGGTATTTTTGAAGCACTGAGGCCGCGAAACTTGAACCGCGAAGTGGCGAGGGATTACTGTATTATTGATCAGATTGTACTGATGAGAACTGAACTGAATCTCCATCAGTGCAGCACTGGACGTGTTTAGACCTGAAGCTACACAGTAATTGTTGAGTCATTTAAAGTATATAAAGTAAATCCTCTCCCACTGACTAGTTTACTACTTTGCTGGGTGGCTTGTAAATTTGAAAACTTTAACTAGCATTTATTTGTACACAAAGTTCCAGATGAGCTCAGTAATGAAGACTCTGTTCCACATTCGGAGCTCATAGTATAAAAGCTGATGACCCTCCGAGCTCCTGCAGTTTTTCCCAATAAAACACATCAGCATTGCATAACCTGTTCACCTGTTGGTATTTATCTTCTTGCATTTTGCCTATCTGGTGCATGATGGATCATTGCACCAGCCTCAAGAGATTTAAAGATCTGCAAAACAGACTCGTCTTGTCTACATGTACATGTCATGACATAAACACGGCCTGTGTAAACACAAGCTTTCACAAGGGAGGACAGACATTCACACAAAGGTGTTTGTCCTCGTGGTTCAGGGTTAGGCACTGGGGATTTGGATGCTATTATCAGATTTCACAGAGAGTGACCGGACGTGTACAGACATGCAGTGTGTTCACTACATGTTTTCAACATGTAAACCTTCATTACATAAGACGGCCTCATTCTTACGGAGTGATTCACATGTTCTGGGACATTACAACACAAGAGTATTAACAACCTTTATGTAGACCTGCAGCTGTGGACGGAGGAGGTTCGTTTGGAACAGGTGTGGGTGCACTAGACGCCAAAGGGCATGTGACCAGTGAGTAGTCAAAATAATGATAGGATACGGGATGTGTGTTCACTGGCAGGATGAACACCAAATCACGTGACATCTTACCCATGCACGCACACTTGTTGATTTTTTTGGGTAAACACAAACTGCTATTTGTGTCTTCATCTTAGTCTCAGAAGTTCACATTCAACTATAAAAAAATATATATTTAGACCTTTATACATATTCTGCATTCTAGTCAACATGGAAAGTCAGAGAACTTCCTTGGTTAAACCAAATGGTAGTAGAACAAATATTTCCAACTTGGAAACTTGTCCAGAAATCTCAAACTCCATGAAAATGTACACTACTAAAGTTCCTACTTGCTCGAAAAGACCTGTTCAACAAATGTTTGCAGAGGCTGGTGTGTAAAAGTTTCTAACATTGCATTGCATCATTTATTGACCACAATTTTTGTTGAATGTGAAGCTAATTTTCACAGCTTATTTTGTCTTCCAGGCACAGGTCAATAGAACACCTTTGAAATATCTATTAGGCATATCCAATAGCTGACATTTTGAAGTTATCAATAATATTTTGAGATATTAATTATGAATATGTAATATGATTGAATAAATAGAGGAGCAGTCCTCCTAGACTAGCAATCTGTGTCTCAAGTCGCAACTGAGTTTTTGCCACTAAACCGCTACATGAGTATGGCCTGAAAGCATTGTTTAGATGAAATGTCCATTTTCGATGGGATTTTCCTGTTTTGTAAGATCTGGCATGCTTGAGTCAACCCTCAAGACCCCAAATCAAACTTTACTCAAGGCACATCATCAACGCCATAAAACCGCATGGACATCTGCATCTGATGGGACGCAAAACAACCCGACAATCACACCACTGTTATATGGAAGCCAATCCCCTGAGGGCATTTGGGTTTGTCTGCCCTGTTTCCAGTACAACAGTGTCAGAGGCATGTTGAAAGCATTGGCATGCGGTTTCTGTGCTGTCCCAGCCGTAGCTTTGAAATACCAGCTCCACCACATGCTATTTTAGGTCCAGCCACAACCGTGCTCTCTCGCTGCCCAGATGCTGTCGTACCCTTAGGGCCCATGTCACATCGCTGGTACTCTTTGCATCCCCACAATTGCAAAGTGGTGAACCAATGGCATTGTGAGCTTCCGTCAGAAGGCTTTGGCACTGTGCAGTCTCTTGAGCTAGAGGGTTTGATTGCAGATGATCTATAGGTTAAGGCATAACCTCATGGAGGTTCTCCAGTTGAAGAAAGAAATTATTTTTATTCTGAAAGTGTTAAATGCTGCTCCACATAGTTCTCTGCAATACCTCTGGTTCAATTAAAACGAACCCAAGTGCAATTGCTCTGTTAGTGCGGTTCATTTGAATATGTAGCAATGGAACTTAATAAACAAATAAAACAATGCTATGCGCTTGGTTAAATGCACTCGTTGTATATGTGTAGCTACATATGATGGTATTTTGACCAGCATGAGAACTTGTGAAGAGCTTCTAAAATGTGTGAGAGAGAAAACAGCAACAGGAATCCCTCCGTCACACTCACTCAAATTAATGAAGATCTGCTGCGAAGAGACACAGTTCTGATGCCTGAACCTAACTATGATGGGCAACATTGCGACTACGCATCAAGACGAGAGCCAAGGTTGGCACCTCTGATCTTACGTAAACTTTCAATCTCTTCATGCATCAGCTCTAAACAAAGGTTGATCCTCTCTATGTTTTGGATTTTCCCCATCCAATGTCAAGAGTTGTTTATGAGGGCCAAAAATTGAGATACTGAATTCTGGTAAATGTGACGTTGCACTCAAATCATAAGTGTCTTCTTTGAGATTTCACTCATTCTATGTCCAAGGGTAGTCCATTTCAGAGGAGGAAATTGTAAAAAGGCACAGTGAGGGAGAGTTGGAAGGAGAGAGAGTGAGAGACAGTAATCATTACAGGATTTAAAATAGAATAATTAGAGGAGCTGTGTGTGCTGTTCCTCTGCCTGCACTGACCACAAGTACAGCCATTTACTCTTGATGCTCTTCCGGTACCAGCCATTTATCACTGTTTTCTGTTTGTTACTTTCTTTGTCTATTTTTATGTTTGGAAGACGTGGACACTAAATGAAGGACATTTTCATTTTCAGAGTAGGAAGTAATACAGAATATTCATTAGGGTTTTGTAGGTTGTCGCAATGGTTTTAATGGTTTTCAAGTTCTTGCAAAGTGGTCACTAGTTCGTTCTGAGTAGCTGTTTTGGGTTGTTTATAGGGCATTGCTAGTCTGTTCTTGATAGTTGCTTGTAGAGTTGAGCCGGATACTCGGCTGAAACGAGTTAAAGCACTTTTGCCGAGTACGAGTATTATACGTGTAATACGAGTCATTATCTGTGCTCGGATTGAATAAAAATCCTCATTGGGTAGCTGACTGTGTCTGCGTTCTGTGATAGGCTAGTCACAGCGCCCCTCCCCTACACATGCATATTTGCTGTGTCCCGCTCTGCCCACTCACACACAGAACACTGAGAAGAGAACAGCTCTCTTTCTCTCGCCGTCTCTCCCTCAGTCACTCAGGTTTGCGGGTCTTTTGCGTTAACGTTTAGGGTTTCTTCAGCTTCAGGTTTGTTTTTTATTTCAATTTGTTTGTAGTAATTAATTATTAACCAGTAGAGTTCTAGTAAACGTGGGGTTTGTTCACACGTGGTGCTTGGTAGAATGCGACTAGCGTTGCGTCTCTGCCTGTCGGAGATTTTTTTTCTCAGTTTTTTTTAATCGCCTGCTGGCTCTAACCAGTTTTTTGACTTCACGCAAAAAATAATGATTAAAAATTATAATTATAATTCTTCATAATTGCAACCGCATGTGTTGTATTCATTGTTGCAAAACTTGTTCTATATATAGTTCATTTGATATCGTGATCAAAACCATTGATCTGAAGCTCAATGCTGATGCTGTCATGCAAATAGTTTTCTAATCAGCAATAAATATAACAATTTCTGATCTACCCACATCAATTGTATGATAAAAAATAACATAACGGTTAAAGCCCCACCCATTTCAAGACAACCCACCCACTTCTGGGTTAGGCCCCACCCATTCCGAGTACAGATACAGATAATCCACATGGTTAACAGATACAGATACAGATAATGCTGTACTCGCTCATCCCTAGTTGCTAGAATGTTGCTAGGATGTTTTGGGTGGTGACCCTACTTGTTGCAGGTGCTCTGGATGATTGCTTGGGCACAAGGTGTCCTGGGTAGATGTTTGTTTATAAGGCATGGCTGGACTGTTCTTGGCTAAGTTGTTCTGGGTGGTTGCTAGAGGCATTGCTAGGGTTTTATTTGCTTTGCTGTTATGGTATTTGGGGTAGTTCCCAGGGTGTTTCTAGGCTGTTGCTAGTAGTGTACTAGGTGGTTGCTAGGTGGCTCAAGATAGGTAGTAAAAAGTGCCCATTTTGGTTTTTATGCATGGTTTTGGTACCTCTTTCAGTGTAGATTTTCACTCTTTTATTTAATCTGCTAAGCCATTTTGGAAGTCAAATGCCATAAAACATGTTGCGTGCATTTATGTCTGTCCACGGAGATTGTTCTTTGCAACTAGATTTCGTTATCTTGGTATCTGTTGTGC
The DNA here is from genome assembly GCA_037043235.1 of Rhodeus uyekii. Lineage (NCBI taxonomy): Eukaryota > Metazoa > Chordata > Actinopteri > Cypriniformes > Acheilognathidae > Rhodeus > Rhodeus uyekii. The sequence continues at coordinate 1,733,941 of JAWRVZ010000066.1, forward strand.
ATTAATATACTGCTTGATTACATGGAGATCTAAAAGACAGGAATTAGACCCAGGAACCAACTGAGTGAATGACAAATTTTTGTTGACATTGTGATGAAAGCATCAAAGTGGAATGGTGCTCATTTGAACAGTGAACTTCCTGAAGTATGTTTGGAAAATTAAATGGGAATATACAGTTTTTTTCAACAAACATTGAAAAGAGCAATACATCAATCAATGTTAGGGAGGCTGTTTTTCCTCTGGGACTCATTTCCTAGAACAAACCACAAAAAAGCATCTTAGCTTGATGCTCACTTAGTAGTTCCGTTTGATTATTCTTGACTGCTCATAAAAGTGACATGAACTAATTAAACAAGATCAATTTATTTTTATTTTTTTCCATCTCATGTACCAAAGTCCGGAAACAAACATGGTCAAAATGAGAAAAAAAATCAAATGTGTTGTTCTCTTTTGGTGCAGTTGAGTTTAATCGTTCCCAGAGTGCTCGTATTTCACTGACATCCGTACTTTGGATGGTTTAAAGCACTGATTAATGATATCAATGTTTGATCTGAATTATAGCTAAATTTATTCAAGATGCTGAACAATTTTTTTGTTGCTATTTTTTTAGGACTAAATTTAGATTTCTGTTTGTGACTGTGAGGTCATTGATTAATTGATTTAAGTTAAATGACCAAGCCAAAACTTCCCTTACCCTTATCCTGACTAATCCAAAACCTGAGGCTAGTATTTACTGGGAAATATGATGGTGTAACAGAGTTATGAGAAAGAAAATCATTGTTTTATTCAAGATACATTTTAAAATTGAAAACAAGGAAAGCTGTTTTCTGACTATAGCATCTATCCAGCTTTCAGTGTTGGGGAAGCTACTTTGAAACTTGAGCTTACCAAGCTAAAAGCTATTTAAAATACCCTTTCAAATAAAGTGCTGCTTTCAACTAAGTAGTATTGATGCTATTTTAAACCTCATGGTTTTCAGCCATCTAAATGCTTGCTATATTAAAAAGAGAGCTTCATTATGTTATGAACTTGATTTACTAGGAAATGCTACACCGCTACCACTAGCTTTAACTAAATATTAGCTAAATATTTTCATGTAATCTCATGCTGAAAAAGTAGAAGCATCGCTGCTTTTAGTCCAAAATTTGTAGCAGGATTTGGCGTATCTTTTAATGGTCCCAAAAGTGATGAAACTTACAAATGGCATGCTTGGTGATGTGTTTATATTGTAGCTGTAGCAGAACTAAATACGATGCAATTTGCAGGAAACGTGCTGTAAATTCACCAACCCAATTAAATTGGACTGTATTACAAGCTGCTGGTGAAACCAGAGCCTTATTTTAAGGCTCTCATTAATCAATGCCAAACCCCAAGGCTTACAGCAGCCTTCCTGATGCAGGACAAGTAATTAACTCTTTAAACACAGGGAATAAAAATCAGGCCTGATTGCAGATACCAGTTATCCTTCCTGAGGGACGCAGACCATTAGCTTCCTAATGGGTCTTGCCCCGCAGAGGCGTAAACCATCAGCGGAACTGGCTCCGATCCAAACCACAGGCCTCGTTACACTGCAGGAAATGAAGAGTCACGTGTACACCCCTTTAGTGCAATTTTTTAAATGGCATCATCTGAAGATGATTGGCATCTCCATGACCTTGGTTAATAAATTGAGGTTGTGGAATTCCAGCAGCATCCTGTTGGTAGAACACTAGGTCATAGGAGTCCAAATGAACTGCGTGGATTGTTTTGAGGAGCACTGCAATCTACAATTAAGTTTTGGTACCAAGGAAAACTCATTTGGTGCAGGTTGTGCCAGCAGCAGTCGAATTGAGATGATGAGATGACCAGGCGCGTATGTGGTTAAAGAGCTATTTACTGCACTGTGCAATGAAACATAATGTAGAATGAGAGAGAAATGTTTAACCGTAAAATAGCCTGTGCCGTTCATTTGAGTAATCAGTTGCGGGATGCGAGTTTAATGGCCTTTAATGGTCTGTTTCCTGATATCAGCTCCAATCAGCGGTCCAAGTGCTCAGCCATTCACTTTCGACGAAAAACACATTTCCCAAAAATAGCTCCAACACTTTCTCCATTTGTACCTCGCCCATGCTCCTTAATGAAATGGAAAAATTGAACAAGAGAATAAGTGGCACCGCAGGTTTTCTTTCTATTTGTAGGGAACCACTTTTACTCCTCTTGTTCATTAAACTGCAGAACAAATTAATGCTAACCTTAACTTCTACTTTTACAGGAGTAGCTCTAAAAAAGGAGCTGGGAATGTGCATTAGGAGGCTTTTAGAAGTTGGTGGAAAGTGAGCGGCCACATTTTTAAACCTTTGGGTTGGTTTTGGCAGTGCTCTCGTTAAAACGATCTTTGTGTTTCTCATTATGCTGCTCATACGGAAGAGGTTAGCAACTCAAACCCTGTTAGCAGAATGCTAATCACTGTGACAACCAGAACTGAATGCAATCCAGGAATTCACAAACGAGAGGTAAACAGCCAGACCAATTGGAGGCAGACTTTCAGAGGTCAAATGCTAAACTCTTTGTGCATGTAAAATATTTACATGGTCTCTGGAGGAGTGACACACCTGTGAGCCCACAGGACGCATGAGCTTTAATGCAGTTACTACCGAAAGCCTCCCGTCAACGCTAACGCTACTTACAAATATCAAGGGCCCTTTCTTTCCATTCTACGTGCAACCTTCCTCTCAATTGTTCTATCAATTTTTACATTTTTATTTTGTTGATGCTATAGCTTTGCTCTTTTGACAATAGTTTCTTCTTGAGAAAGTAATTCAGTAATTTTAGTTTATTTTAGTCTATTATTTATATTTTTAATATTTATTTATATATATATATATATATATATATATATATATATATATATATATATATATATATATATATATATATATATATATATATATATATATATATATATATTGAACAATATATTATATATATATAATTTTTTTGGTTAAATGTTCTACTATGACTGGAAGTCCCATTTGGAACCTCAAAAAGGGCCAATCAAACACATCGCTTATAGTGTTTAAGTTCTACGTAAAGGGCTGCAAAACACCACCTAAACTCTCCAAATCAAATTAGACCGTTCCTCAGAGATGTGAGTGAAAACACCTGGTTGGTGGATGCGGTGAGAGTGGACTGCATGTTTTCAGCTAGCATGCTAGCAATGGTGCGATGCACTTTTAGACCCCTACAGAGTTTTACACAGCACCACAGTAAAGTCCAATCACAATCTTTCCAGGATTAGTCTTTCCATGATTTAACGCTGCTCTCTCTTGACCCCTGGAATGCAGTGAATGACGGATCTATTTTCTTACATTGTTTCACCTGCTCTAAATAAAACCACATGTTGCGAGGGACTGCCTCAACGGTCTTTCGGCCGTAATGGGAAGCACATTGGGGGGGTTGCAAGGTTTCCTTCCATTAGACCAAAGCGTGACACTAGGAGGAAGACATGGTCAGTGTACGGAGATAATAAAAATCAGAGGTGAATTATGGGACAGGGGCATGAAAGGAAGCCCCTTCAAAATCCATTCAGTCTCCAACCGTTTACGGTTACAGGAGAATGTGATCAGGCTCTTTCAGCTGTTCTATGAATAAGAAGATTTGCTGGTTTGCACGTTTTCTTTCTGAAGTTGTCTTATTGCTAATGCTAACCTTTTCTGCACAAAGCTGTTGATCTTCAAGTGTTAAAGACGCCGTTCTTAATCACTGGTTTGAGATTAGTACAGTTGATTGGGCTGAGACCTTTTAAGCTAAATTTTAATTCCAACAGATTGCAGCGCGGAGACCAGAAATCAATCACCAGGCAAAATGCGACCAATTTATGTTAAAAGAGACAACATTTGATTGGAGACTGTCAAGTCAAGTCAAAGCAGCTTTACGGATAATCATAATTTGAATCTTTATAACCTTATAGTCACATTTAGCAGATTAGAGCTGGGCCTTACATTTTTCAATGCTATACAGAATCATATAGTATTGCTTTATGTGAGCGTAATGCTGAAGAAAACATACATGCTATACATGGTTTTGTTCAACACAAGGAATAGATAACTTGTGATCAAATCTTTAACCTTTCAAACATGCAAAACTGGGCAGTACTGGTCTCTGTGACTCATATAGGCTATCTCAGTCCAACAAGTTATGATTAGACAAGCAGGAGTCCATTTCATGCTTATGTTTTCCTGTATGCATGTATGGTTCATGTTTATTCATACAGTGAACTCTGTGGTCACATAGTATATGAAATAATATCTTATTGTTTTTTAAGCTTTCTAGCAATTAGCAATAGCAAATTAGCAATAGCTGCCTAAGTTATTTATGACAGGAATTAACTTCTAAATTTGCTACATTCGTCCTTTTATTCTTCCAAACGCTCTCATGTGCCAAGTTTTTTAAAAACAAAACTTAAGCATTCAGCCTTTAGCCATTACAAGTGCATTCTAGACTTTCGCTGTGCAACGGTGACATCTGATGGCTGTGTAAGTAACAACAAGTTTTCCCTCACTTGCAACACACGGGAATATTGTTCCAAGTTCCTTGTTTGATCAACTTGTTGTTCCCACGTGTCTCCACAGGTTTATTTATGTGTTTTCTGCACACTGCACATCTGTCACCGCTGGAATCGGAGTCACCGATCTGCGATCGAGGTCTGAAGGGAACAATTGCAGCCGATGACTAACAGACGGACAGCTGCAGAGTGAGTGATGAGATTGAGAGTGTGCGTCTGATCACGTAACTCAGTGCATGTGCGTTAAGACGAGAACAATACAGAACTGAAGCTCATCCCCATTTTCAGGTACAATCAGGAAGGAGAGTCATCTAAAATAAGTTGTAGTGTGTTTTTGTGAGGAGGGGTGTATTACTTCTCTAAGTACTAAGTCTCCCAATGTTTTCCACTCCATGAATAAAGCTAAAAACAAATAGCATTTGTTGCCAAGGTTCTATTGAGCAGTGGTCAGATGATGAATGGCATCTCTGTGATTGTGTGATGTTCTGCAAGGACTCATTTTCATTTGGAACAGAATTCAAAAGCATGAGTGGTTTTTCTTGAATTTCTGTTTTAAACTCTTATCGGTTTTGTTTCTTATTTTGTACTGCAGGAACAAGCATTCATGTTTGTAATGTGTATTTTACAATATTCCCAAAATAAACATTCCAGTTAGAAACAAAACAGATTTACTGCCTAATGACATTTTAACATCCACAAAAAACCTTTTTAAAAACGATTCCTTTAGTAAACCATTATGTACTGTGTTTTGAAGAATATCAAAAACGTTTAATTCCCAAAGAACCATATACAGTGGAGTTTACTTATTTTTAATAACTCGCCAATAAGTGGAACCGCCAAACTCCCTATTTGTCTCAGTATTTTCTTGTGGGTTATGTCGATTCTGTTATGTTGCCGAATCCTAGTATCTCGAGCAAAAACGAGGGACATATACGCCACTTCACATGGTTATGTCGTGATTGAGAGTTCACTGCGCATGCGCTGAGTTCACGTTGCACGTCAGTGTTGCCAACTTGTCGCCTTTGTCGCTATATTTAGCGAGTTTTCAGACCACTCTAGCACAAATTTTCAAAAAAGCGACTAGCGACAAATCTAACGACTTTATCTGGAGTTATTGGAGACTTTTGGAGACTCTGAAGTGAAAGCACATATCGTTCTTACTCTTCTCAAGGAGCAGTAAGTGCTGCCGCATCCCCATCCCAAAGCACTCACAGGCGGCCCAGTCCTCGCGTAGCAGCCCAGATGCAGGCAGAGCAGGAGATGTTCCCTCTTCCACGTGCAAATTAATCGCAGTACAGGATGTGAAATATTCTTTGTCTAAAAAATAATTAAATCACTGCACAAATATAAATCGCTGCATTTGTTTGACACACACAGCCTCAGTCACATACTCTCGTCCACTGTGTGTGTAACTAGCCGGCTTGCTTATCATGTCTCAGTCAAAACTGTACACCCAAAAATACAGGAAGGAGTGGGAATCAAACCCTGAATTCCAAGGCTGGTTAAAGCCGTTTATTGGTGATAATACGCGGGCATACTTGTTGAAAGTATGCAATCTAGTACAGCCACACAACACACACACACACACAACGATAGTTAAATATTTGTATATATTTCTGTCATATTCAGTAATTTTAGTCCATTTTACTGATATGGCACATTTTACTCTACATATATACACACTGATGAGCCAAAACATTATGAACAATGAAGTGAGTGAAGTGAGTGACAGGTGAAGTGAGTTTCATTGATCATCTCCTAATAAGCCACATATTAAGGTCTGGATAGAATAGATGGTAAGCAAACAATTAGTTCTCATAATCAAAATGTTGGATGCAGGAAAACTGGGCAGAAATAAATATCTGAGCGTCTTTGAAATGGGACAAATTCTTATGGCAATTGTTATTGGGTCAGATTTTCTAAGCATGTGCCATCTATCTAAATTTTGTTACAGACCAGATGCACCCCTTCATGACTGTGGTTTTCCCTGGTGGAAATGTCTCTTTCAGCAGAATAATGCACCTGCCACACTGCACACGTTGTTCAGGAACAGTTTGAGGAACATAAAGAATAGTTCAAAGTTTTGTCCTAACCTACAAATTTACTTAAGGACAAACAGTATTTATTTAAGAGGAAACTAAAATTCTGTAATTAATTACTCACCCTCATGTCGTTCCAAACCCATAAGACTTTTGCTTATCTTTACTGTGACAATTGATTAATTGCATACTTGCTGAAAAAAAGTATTTCTTTCTCTAAAAAATAACATATTGGCCTCAAGCTTTTGAACTACTGTAGCTCAACTCAACAACCGTATACAGCCAAAAATATTTCCATTGACACTCTTAAAAATTCGAGTGAAAATAGATATCAATGGAACATTAAAAAAGTTATTTTGAGAAGCCCAAATATATCTTCCAGCGCATTGTTGTGAAAACTCTTTTAGTTTGTCTTGGCACCTTTATCTTTAGGAATGTGGATGCAAATAGACCGTTTTTTTTTTTTTCCAGTTGCAGACATCATTTCAATTCCTTAAAATATCATATTTTTTTATTTCATATGCAGAATTCACATCAGTCACAAAAAAATTGGTACAATCACAGGTAAATAACCTGAAATAGAAGAAATAGAAGAACTCGTTGATTAGCAAATTCTATTAATAGATGTGTTAATTGTTATAGTGATGTGACTATCAAAGTGTATAAGAAAACTACAGTCTATGTATTTATTTCATTATTTCCATTTAGTAGTCATGTCAACAGCTCTAGTCATGTTAGTGCTAAACATTTTGTCTTAAGTTATGTTTTCGTGCTCACATATGTAAAATACTTATGTAACGGAAGCAAGCCAGTATGCAGTCCTTGTTAGCTCACCCACTTCCCGTGCTGAAAATTTCCCGTTCGGAGCGGGGCGAGTAGAACCGGTTACATTTGGTGCCGTGACCCGGATGGCAGTGAGGTTTTAGGGATAAGTGTAACGGAAGCAAGCTAGTAAAAGTTGGGTGTGTAAACCTCACTCCACCCCTGGCCTCCCATGCCGGAGACGCTGGTTTGAATCTTGCTCAGAGCAGGTCGATTTTTGACTGGTTTTACTTACACCCCCCTTTTCTGATCATTTTTTATTAACGTGTCTAAGGAAAAAAGATGAAGATATAGATTCAGAAAAGTCTGTTATTGCAGAAACATATAGTTCTCGATCAGGTCTGGTAATGCCCTGCCATGGTGACTCCAAAATACCAGGATGTGTGGAGTGTGAGGTCAGGGGTTGATGGTTACCATGGCAACAGTGTCTACAATCGGAGTCACAATAATGCTCAGTGTTCTGAACAGAACCCTTCTGTACACAAGCCAGTATGATGTCGTGGTGATGTCATTCCGAAGTGGTTCTGGTTTCAGTTCCAAAAACAGCTTGATCCTCGAAGATTATCTTAACATCTCTTGTCAATCAACAACTGCAGAGCTTGGATTCTAAAGAGGCCGTAGCTTTGTAGTTTCATGTGATCTGCTGTCAGTCTGCCAAAGAAGGAAAAAGCTGTTAGTACATGTATATAAAAGAAAGAGTGATCTGATTATTAAATTTCGTTTGAGCTTTGACAGATGCCACTAATTAGAGATCTCATGCACTAAAGGCTGTCTTCTGTTTGCAGAACACTGTTTGCAGGCCGGACTCTTGTCAAATTCTGTTCAGAGAACCAGCACGACCGGCACCTGCTGGACGTTTTTATCTTAATGGAATATTCTCCTCAAAAATGAAAATTCTGTTATTAATCAGTCCCTCCATTGACAGCTATGCAACTACCGCTTCATAAAAAGTTCATAAACAGATCGTAAAACTGATCGATAAGATTCTAGCGGTTTAGTCATTAACTTAGTTAATATAACTTCACAATAAAAACATGAATCAACTCGCATATCAGTTGTGGTAAACGTGCGAAAACCAATGAGGTTCATTCTTTTGTTATGCAGAAGATTTGAGCTTCAGCAAGAACCAATGAGATTCATTCTCGTGTTACGCAACACGTTTGAGCTTCAGCAAGAACCAATGAGGTTCATTCTTTTGTTATGCAGAAGATTTGAGCTTCAGCAAGAACTAATGAGGTTCATTCTCGTGTTACGCAACACGTTTGAGCTTCAACAAGAACCAATGAGGTTCATTCTCGTGTTACGCAACACGTTTGAGCTTCAACAAGAACCAATGAGGTTCATTCTCGTGTTATGCAACACGTTTGAGCTTCAGCAAGAACTAATGAGGTTCATTCTCGTGTTACGCAACACGTTTGAGCTTCAACAAGAACCAATGAGGTTCATTCTCGTGTTACGCAACACGTTTGAGCTTCAACAAGAACCAATGAGGTTCATTCTCGTGTTACGCAACACGTTTGAGCTTCAACAAGAACCAATGAGGTTCATTCTCATGTTAGGCAACACGATTGAGCTTCAGCAAGAACCAATGAGGTTCATTCTCGTGTTAGGCAACACGTTTGAGCTTCAGCAAGAACCAATGAGGTTAATTCTCGTGTTATGCAACACGTTTGAGCTTCAACAAGAACCAATGAGGTTCATTCTCGTGTTATGCAACACGTTTGAGCTTCAACAAGAACCAATGAGGTTCATTCTCGTGTTAGGCAACATGATTGAGCTTCAGCAAGAACCAATGAGGTTCATTCTCGTGTTACGCAACACGATTGAGCTTCAACAAGAGGTTTGTTCTTGTGTGTCAAGCAGGTTTGGTTGAGCTTGCGCTTATGTACGCTGATCAATGTTTAAATGTAAATAAAAGCCTAAATCTGTTCATCAAGTGATCGTGTCTCTATTTAATTCACACAATTTAGCCTTAATTTGTTTTAGTTCTTTAATACTTAAATACTTTATACTTTAGTACTTAAATTAGTTTGTTTTTCCATCTAATATTTACATTTTTATTTATTTCACCTTTACTTATTTTTAGTTAACAATAACAACACTGGATTGAATCCAAAAACGAAAATTCTGACACCGCGTTGTTCCAAACCTGTATGAGTTTCTTTCTTCTGTCTTTAACCAGACTACTGTGGAGATCAATAGCTACCATCAACCGTTTGACAGCCAATACTCTTCAAAATATATTTTGTACTCAGCAAAAGAAACTAATACAGGTTTGGTATAACTTGGGTTTACTTAAATTGTAAATGATGGCAGACTATACATTTTTTGGTTGAACTATCTCTTTATTGACAGAAAAAAATGCTCTAACTTGAGATTACAGACAAGCCTGTTCTCCAGATAAAGATGAAACCTGGTTTTAAGCAGTAATGTAATGTAAAGTCTCTCTGGTGCCGTGCGGTAATGTTGTGCTGTGTAATCTAAATGTAATACCGCAGTCTGTTCCTCTTGCACGCTGCCTCCTTTCACACAGGGTTATTATGGGTAATCAGTCCAGCCATTACGGCCCTTCATCACGACCGTTTTGTCGTGAGGTCTTTCATCATGCTTCTTTTTTTTAAACATGCATTATAGCCTAAAAGGTAACATTAGTTATTTTATTCTGATGTGTGTTAATGTATATACAGCTGCATAATGCCAGATGCATTGTAGAGAAACAAATGCCTTTTCAGTGAAATAACTATTTAAATTGCTCCTCTATTCATCAAATAAACACTTCAGTCTACTACTTTTATATGGTTGGCTACTTTATAGAGCAAGTTCACAATATTCATGTAGTCAGTTAGTAAACTAGTTTTCCAAGTTGATTTATTTAAATCATGATTTGTAAAGTGATTTGAAAGTGTTAAAATAATCTAAGAAATGTGAAATTATAATATACAACATGTAAACTTTTCTCTTTTTTGCATTTTTTACACAAATTAAAAAAGGATTTGATATATTACATATGAAATAGTTTTATATATTAGGTCTATATTTTTTTCAATAACACTGAAAATATTTATATATAATTTATTACATTACACACACAAAAAAAAAAAAAAAAAAAATATATATATATATATATATATATATATTTGTGTGTGTATGTATATGTATGTATGTGAGTGTATAAATATATTAATTGAATATGATAGAATATGCTGTCATTACTGTTCTTTTGCTACTAACGGTCTAAAAACGTTTCATTCTTCCCAAAACGTTTCTGAATGTCCTCCTCACCTTTACGTGTGGATTTTGATTGACTTGCAGCTACTGTGGTCAGATCCGCAGGAAGTCCCACATACACTCCTCCGTAGTTCCTGCACAACACACAGTTAGATCTCACAAGCTTCACATCCATTATTATTGTCTTGATTCAGTCTCATATTGATGCATTCATGGTTTTGTACATTATCATGTTTTCAAAAGGCTGCCTAACCTTCGTTTCTCATCATCTGGTGAAGGTTCTTCTGTCCTGCATCAAGAGAATAAAGATGAAGCCATCTCTGTGATTGAGGCATCTGGCAGATAACAATACATGTTCTCTCTCATGTACAGTGTCCAAATACGATAAAGTTCGTGAGAGGGAGAGAGAGCATGAACTGATATCTGACAGATTTCTGATTGACCTCTCTGCTCAAAAAGATGCCTCACAAAAGACTTATTAAAACACTTCATACCGCATTCAGAAGCAGTTTTCATCTCAAGACTCTGTTGATGGACTCTAGTAAGAGCAAGGTATATTTTATGTAATGAGAAAGAGGTATCCTGTTGCACACTACATTTTCACAACCAATGTTTTTGTCCACTGAAAATGCATTTTCCTTAAAAATTCGGCATGAAACAGAAATTTTGTTAGTTTTATTATAACACATATAAGAGAGAAACGGCTTCTCCAACAAAAAGAAATGCAGGGCAGGACTTGATTTTGTTTGTGAGGAACTGATTGGATGGTTGTGGTTTGCTATTGGTTGATCTCATGTGAGTGACAGGTTGCCTTGTTCTCACACCAGTAAATGCATCATCAGAGAAGAGTATTTTCTGTGTAGCATGAGTATGTGTATCTGGACGTACTACATTCATGCTGTCATAATCATGTGATCTACCAGTGTCAGTTGTGTCGCTTCACTGTCATTCATAAATCCTGTCCATCATAAATCCATCATGTGCACACTTCAGAATCTCACCGGAAATAGTGGATCATCCGAGGACTTTTGACCTACTCTTTTATGAAAAATATTAATTTTGTCTACTACCTATATAGTATGGGAATATAGTAGAATATAGTTTAATATAGTAGTAGAATAGAGTATAGTATAGTAGAATATAGTTTAATATAGTAGTAGAATATAGTTTAATATAGTAGTAGAATAGAGTATATTATAGTAGAATATAGTTTAATATAGTATAGTAGAATAGAGTATATTATAGGCAAGGCAAGGCAAGTTTATTTGTATAGCACATTTCATACACAATGGTAATTCAAAGTGCTTTACATAAAGAAGAATGATAAAAGTAAAACATTAAAAATGATTAAAAGAATAAAAAGATAATACGTATAAAATAAAATGCAAACAGTTCGGACATAGCACAGTGCTCAATCTGCAAATGCATAGGTAAAAAGATGTGTTTTGAGTCTTGATTTGAATGTGGCTACTGTTGGAGCACACCTGATCTCTTCTGGAAGCTGGTTCCAGCTGCGGCTGGCGTAACAGCTAAAAGCAGACTCCCCTTGCTTTGAGTGAACCCTGGGTATTACTAAGTGACTTGATCCTGATGATCTTAGTGATCTGTTAGGTTTATATTCTATGAGCATATCTGCAATGTATTGAGGTCCTAGGCCATTGAGTGATTTATAAACAAGTAACAGTACTTTAAAATTAATTCTAAATTTAACTGGAAGCCAGTGCAAGGACCTAAGGACTGGTGTGATGTGTTCATATTTTCTGGTTCTGCTCAGAATCCTGGCAGCAGCATTCTGTACGAGCTGCAGCTGTCTTATGGTCTTTTTGGGAAGGCCGGTGAGGAGCCCATTACAATAATCCACCCTGCTGGTGATGAAAGCATGAACAAGTTTCTCTAAGTCTTGATTGGAGACAAAGCATCTAATTCTTGCAATATTTTTGAGATGATAATATGCTGATTTAGTTATTGTTTTTACATGGCTACTGAAACTCAGGTCTGACTCCAAAATCACACCAAGATTCCTGACCTGATTTTTAGTTGTTTGACCCCTAGAGTGAAGGTATGCGTTCACTTTGAGAACTTCATCTTTGTTTCCAAATGCAATGACTTCAGTTTTGTCTTTGTTTAACTGAAGGAAGTTTAGGCACATCCAGTTTTTAATTTCATCAATGCATTGACACAGGGAGTCAATGGGGCTGTAATCATTAGGTGATAACGCGAGGTAAATCTGGGTGTCATCTGCATAGCTGTGATATGCAATTTGGTTCTTTCTCATTATTTGGCTCAGTGGCAGCATATATAAGTTGAACAGGAGGGGTGCAAGTATTGAACCTTGAGGGACTCCGCATGTCATGGATGTCCACTCAGACTTATGGTCACCGATACTCACATAATAACCTCTCCCTTCTAAGTATGACCTGAACCATTTAAGAACCATCTCAGAAAGCCCAACCCAGTTTTCCAGCCTGTCAAGGAGAATGTTGTGATCTATGGTGTCAAACGCAGCACTGAGGTCGAGTAAAACCAGCACTGATAATTTACCTGAATCTGTGTTAAGTCGAATATCATTTATTATCTTTATGAGTGCTGTCTCTGTGCTGTGATGTGGTCGGAAACCAGACTGAAAGTTGTCAAAGTATCCATTCAAGCTTAAGAACTTGTTCAGCTGATTGAAAACAACTTTTTCAATGATCTTGCCAATGAAAGGTAGATTTGAGATTGGTCTGTAATTGCTCAATATGATGTTATCCAGATTGCTCTTTTTCAGAAGGGGCTTAACAACTGCAGTTTTTAGGGAATTTGGAAAAGTCCCAGAAAGAAGTGAGGCATTTACCACTTCTAGGATATCTGCTTCTAAACAGTTAAACACGCTTTTGAAAAAAGATGTGGGAAGTATGTCAAGGGCGCAAGTTGATGTTTTAAGGTGCTGTACTGTTTCTTCCAAAATTTTACCATCAATTGCTTCGAAAACAGACATAATAGCTACTTTCTGAGATTGTGGTCTGATCTGTTTTACCCCAGTGCATCTCAAGGTTGTGCTGATCGCCTTTCTGATATTATTTATTTTCTCAGAGAAGAAGGAAGCAAACTCACAGCATTTGCTGTCTGAGAGCATTTCACTGGGAATCTGACTTGGGGGATTTGTTAGTCTCTCTACAGTAGCAAAAAGAGTGCGGGTGTTGTTTAAGTTTCTGTTTATAATATTTGAGAAGAAGGTCTGTCTAGCTTTGCCTAGTTCCACATTGAAAGCATGAAGGTTATCTTTATAGATGTTATAGTGGATTTCAAGATTTGTCTTTCGCCACATGCGCTCAGCTTTTCTGCATTGTCTTTTCATTATAGTAGAATATAGTTTAATATAGTATAGTAGAATATAGTTTAATATAGTAGTAGGATATAGTATAGTAGAATATAATTTAATATAGTAGAATAGAGTATAGTATAGTAGAATATAGTTTAGTATAGTATAGTAGAATAGAGTATAGTATAATATAGTTTAATATAGCATAATATAGTTTAATATAGTAGTAGAATGGAGTATAGTATAGTAGAATATAGTATAGTATAGTAGAATAGAGTATAGTATAATATAGTTTAATATAGCATAATATAGTAGTAGAATAGAGTATAGTATAGTAGAATATAGTTTAATATAGTATAGTAGAATAGAGTATAGTATAATATAGTTTAATATAGCATAATATAGTTTAATATAGTAGTAGAATGGAGTATAGTATAGTAGAATATAGTATAGTATAGTAGAATAGAGTATAGTATAATATAGTTTAATATAGCATAATATAGTAGTAGAATAGAGTATAGTATAGTAGAATATAGTTTAATATAGTATAGTAGAATAGAGTATAGTATAATATAGTTTAATATAGCATAATATAGTTTAATATAGCATAATATAGTAGTAGAATAGAGTATAGTATAGTAGAATATAGTTTAATATAGTATAGTAGAATAGAGTATAGTATAATATAGTTTAATATAGCATAATATAGTAGTAGAATAGAGTATAGTATAGTAGAATATAGTTTAATATAGTATAGTAGAGTATAGTATAGTAGAATATAGTTTAATATAGTAGTAGAATAGAGTATAGTATAATAGAATATAGTTTAGTATAGTATAGAATAATATAGAGTTTAGTATAGTATAGTAGAATAGAGTATAGTATAATATAGTATAGTAAATATTCAGATGCAGTTGAGATGGCGCTGCAAAAAAGAGGGATAGTAAAGATTATGAGGGTACATGAATTTAGAAAAAATAATGTGCATTGATAATTTATAATAAGAATTTCACGGTGACATTAAAGTTACTTAATTTTCATTCACATCAAATTAAAAATGCTATTTCTCTGATTTCACAATGGAGATTTTGAATAAGATTTTTAACTTATGAAATCCAATCTAAAGCCAAATGGTTTTGCTCACAGTGAGCAACAGTATGTTCATTTCAGCTTGCACCGAGAGTGGAAAATCATTAAATATTTCACACGGTGAGCATTTATTCAACTCCTCTGTATCTTTTTATAGATGTTAAATGCCGAAAGCACTTCAAAAAGAAGTCGCACACTGATGTCATAACAAATCAGCTGTCTAAACACACTCGGGCGTTTTTCCACCGATGGCACGGTTGCCGTCTGCTGTCTTTATCAGCAAACTGTGAGGTGTCAGGCACTGAGGGGGATGGGGAATGATTGTTGATTGGTTAGCATGTGTTTGGACCCTCAGGGGCCCATGTGCACCACAAAAGCCTCTGAACGGTTATCTGGAACAGGCCGAGTGATTCTCCCCCAGGATTCAGTGAAATACATCTGTGTGTGTTTTTTTGTGCACATATCCTGTGTTGAGCTGTTCTGTAGCGACACTCTGTATTTGTTTTTTGCTGGACATTAGTGGTCGTGACATTCGTTCTGTGGCTCAGATTCGTGAATATGTTTAGATATGTCGAAAATCTAATTACTCACACATCCTTGGCACCTTCTGGACCTGTAAAAGACAGAGAAGAAAATATCGTTTATTTTTTAAATAATAAAAATTATATATGTTTTAAGTCAACATTCAATCATTTTATGTCAGTAATGTGATATGTTTATGAGTAAAACTGAAAAAATATCCTTTTAAATATAATAAAAAAAATTATTATTACTTTTATTATTACTTTTAAATATACGATTTTATCCTCCGACAAGAGTTCAACGGGCCTTACTCTGGAGAGCTGTTCACCTTCAGCTTCTCCTCAGTGTGACACACTGCATTAATCACACAAGCCCTGCTGTCAATCAAGGGCTAACATCATTAACACAGAGCAGAAGCTGAGCACAGAGCTGAACATCATACAGATGGTGCTTAATTGTCTGAAGCTAGTCTCCACTACAGTGAACACCTCTTTAAATCCACATTGCCATTTTAAAGTTTCTATGTGACTGTCAGAGTTTGAGTGCCTGTTTACTCAAACTCTGCCCTCTGATGTCTGTTTGGGCCAGACAAAACAACAGAAGCCACTGGATCAACAGTAGCAATAGTGTAGGGGCGAGGCGTGTGGTGGAGAATTTTGACAGAAATCAACCCGAGTTTAAATCCGCCTTTTGCCGAACTTGCTCTACGCTACGCTCCAATCACATATCAGATAAAATATGCATTTATTTTAAATAAAAATGAAGAAAATATTCAAAAAGCTTTAATAAAGTGCTTACTGGGGGGGGGGGCCTTTATTGTCAATAAATTAATTGTAAATTATAAATAGCATCTAAAATTTACACTTTTTTTTTGGCCGTTCATTTACTCGACAACAGCATTTTCAGGGCTTGTAAACACAAGCTTTTGAAAATGGGTTTCAAAGTGCAAGGTTTTAAAAAAGATGCTTTTACTGTCTAAACACTAAAACCTTGAATTTGTGAAAATGGTGCCGTCATATGTATTGTGTGCATGTGTATTACGTGTTCATAGGGTGTTTCTTGACAAAGTACATCGCCAACTACTGGCCTGCTGCGCATAATACAGCAGTTTGAGTCATTTATTTTATATATATATATATATATATATATATATATATATATATATATATATATATATATGCTTTTTAAAAATCCTTTCATTTAATAAAACTAACTGTGTGTGTAGTTTTTTATTTAAAAATTCATGCATTGGAGGGTTTGATGTACTATAAGGAGTCTTGAAGTAAGCAACATGAGAGTAGTGCATCGTAATCTTTTATGTGGACTTGTTTTTTTAGTAGAGTAACTTTATAAATGAAGTTCTAGGAAAATAATCAACAAAAATGTTGAATACAGCCTCTTTAGAAAACAAAATCCCACTGTGTTCAGACACAGAAACCACTGAAGAACGATATTGACTTGTTTTTTAAGTCAGATTCTGTTCTTTCTATGCCTGCATTGATTTTAGTGGTAACAAGAGTGATGTTTCATTCAGTCTGCAGCTCAATTCTTTGATTACAAACGTTCATTTGTACGGTGACTTTTTGCTCTCTCTCACTCGTCTTTATTAAAGTCTCAATGCCTCGCTGTCATTCGACAGAATCAACTGAGGAGTTTGACTCAATAAAGTGTGTATATCCTCTTTGTTTTGGAGGATTCAGATGTTTATTTAACTCTTTCACCGAAGGCTTTTCTCTAAATGTTTTCTTGTCTTCAGGTCATCGGGTTTATCGGGAGGAGAAATAAATTCCATCTTCTTGACATCTTACTCTTCTAAAAGAGCTTTTGATTCACTTTTCTGTTTCTCAGATGTTTCTTCTGAGAAAAACAATCCAAGATACCAAAGAAGAACTGTTTTCACTGAAATGTTCAAGGAACCCAAAATGATCCTTCACGGCAAAAACACCCTTTGTTTTTAAGTGTTTGGAATGCAAAACCCCTTTTTGGAAGAGTAAGATGTCAAGATGGAAGGTTATTTCTCCACCCGATAAACTCAATGACCTTGTTCCCAGGTTCGATGATTCAGACGTTTATTTCTCTTTCGTCCAAAACAAAGAGGATATACACACAATTTTTTCCTTTAGTGTGAAGAACAATCTCCAAGAAGAGTTTTTTTCAAGGCTCTGTTATCTCTTTTTAAAAGTTTAGTGATGGATGCCACCACTTTGACATCTCACCCGTCAACCATTAATCATTTTCTCTCTGCATGGCTAATTCTTCATGAAACATGAATATGCAAATTAGCCCCGCCTCCACTCACTCAGACCAGCTCAGAGATCCACTCACTCACTTTTACTGGAATAAACTCTGCACAATATTGCTCTTTACAACGTTATCAAACAGCTAATAATAACAGCATAAACCATGTTCGCCATTTGCTCAGTCTACCTTCTAAAAATCAACATCCTTAGAAACGCTTTGAACGTCAGTGGAGAAAGGCATATAGTTCATCATAAAATACACACCTAAATATTGTTAGATGCACCTCAAAACTGAAGTATATCTGGATAGCCTGGCTTCTCTTGAGACTCCACTGCTTCAGAGCAGATAAAGATTTGCTAAAGCCCATCGCATGAAAGCCAATCTACAGAAACACTGGGGATTTCAAACCACGTTTCTGAGACTATCTTTGATTCACTCCCGTTTGAAAGAGAAAACACTCAGCACATCGTTTGTCTTAAAGCATATTAAAAACACCACATAGACATATAAACAACATTAAAAAGCTGATTTTCACCACAGGGGTCTTTAACGTCATGCAGAGTGTAATCAATGTCCAACGAACAGCTGTGGAAACTAATTAACTAGCAGGGAAACTGACTAGGGAATACAGGCGAACCCAAACACATGATAATAAAACTGAATATTGCTGTTAGACTCTTACACTCTTCTTGTATCAAGTGTGCATTTCAATGAGAGATGCTGATTACTCATGAAGCATTTTGAAATGAAATTCTGCGCACATTTAAATTCATTCTCTGGCTTCTGACAGCTGAATCATCTCCAGCTGTTCTGCCGTCAGATTTGCAACATCCAGGCTTGTTGTTCATGTCACATTTGCTCAAATGTTGCTCTTTCATTGCTTTAGGACACATATGAATAAGTTAAGTACATAAGTACAAATAAGTTAAATATGAATGTTGTTTCTCCTGAAATGTAGAATTAAAACGACACAACGTTATAAAGGTTCTGGATTTTCTTATTCATTTTTGGTTCCTAAAAGAACCCTTCAGTGAAAAACAATTCTTTAAAGAATCATCTTATTCTAGTGTGAAGAACATTTTAATAATCTAAAGTACCTTTTTCCTCTATAAAAAACCTTTTGAGGATGCAGGAATGATGCCATAAAGAACCTTGACTATGAAGCTCAGATTATTTAGGTGACGAATATTTGAGTTCATATAACTCTGACTTTTGATTCTGCACAGTTTGAGATCTCTTCTAAACCTCTAGAGAAGAGGAGAGAAACGGTGGAGATGCTCTGATTCTTCTTTCCAGTTCGCTCTCACACACACACACACACACACACACACACACACGCTCTCTTCATCAAGTCTATAAGCCCAGATCTGACCTGAATACATATTAGACGTGAGGGACGAAATCTCCATGACTGAAGATCAGATCCTTCACTTCAGACTAAGGGAGCATTCCTCCACATCCGTCCGCCGTGGAGCTTCTGCTGATATCCGAGGACACGGGATTCCATGCAGGTACAAGACTTTATCACTTTAACCTCCACACATCAAGTGTTTAAGGACAAACAGAGCGCTAGAATCCACAACATGACACGTCCATTGAGGAAAAGTCACACACACAAACACACTCTCTCACCTCCTGCTGTGGTGTTGGTGGCGGAGGAATTTCCACATCCCATTTTGGCATGAACACAGCTTTCTTCCGAGTCTGATTTGGAGGACGGGTGAGTGAAGGATGGCTCTGATGTGATGCACGAGCTCCCTTGAACACAGCCTCGATCATTCTACAGTGTGTGTGTGAGAGAGAGAGGGAGAGAGAGAGAGAGGGAGAGAGAGATGCCCCAGCCTCACATGATGCGCTCCTCTCCTCCACCCTGATAGGGTTGCCGTGGAAACAGAAGGGGGTGTGGCCAGCCTCCAGTTTTACTAGGAGAAATCACTGAGTTTGCAGGAACTAAACAACATGCAAACAAGCATGTTTGTATAGGTAAACAAACGTATGTAAAAATGTAAATCTAAAAATATTATAACAAAATAAATAAAATAACATAAAAGTAAATAATGAGAAAATACTATTAAAATAAATAATCAATAAATCATAAAATCAATAAAATGTAATTAAACGAACCAAGAGACTCAGTCAAAATAATTTACATTTATCACTTATGAAAAATATTATAAATTATTAATGTTTTAACTAAATCAAAATACAATTAAAGCGATATAAAAACAGGCAATATTGTAATACAGTACAATTAATCAAGGGACTTAATTATAATGAATAGTTTATGTTTATAATAAAAAAATGTCAAACAATTCACAGGTCAGAAGGTGAAATATTCTAAAATAAATAAAATACAACAAATAAAGCAAATTGTAAATGAATATAAAATATAAAAAGATATATACATATAATATAATGTATATTAAAATGATTTAAAGTTAGGGATCTATCTATCTATCTATCTGTCTATCTATCTATCTATCTATCTATTTATCTATCTATGTATCTATCTATCTATCTGTCTGTCTGTCTGTCTGTCTGTCTCTCTCTCTCTCTCTCTCTCTGTCTTTTAGGAATTCATATCTGTCTGTCTGTTTGTCTAGCTGTCTTTCTTTCTTTCTTTCTTTCTTTCTTTCTTTCTTTCTTTCTGTTTATGAGGAATTCTAGTTAGATATAGTTTGGACTGGGCTGATGACGAATGTTGGACACCCAGATGCTGGTTTCGGGGTTTAAAGGTCTGGGATCACGAGTGCTCAGCCTTGAGGTGTTAACAAAGAGATGATTGTTATGACAGTAGTAGGAGACTCTCCGAGGTCGCTGGAGTCTCCCATCCTCTACTGAACTGATGATCTGTGGCACATGATGCACATGATCAAACTGTGGACAAGATGGGAGTTACTGTTTGTGATGTTCATTGGGATTATTATCAATTGAGAATTATGTCATAATCTCAATGAAAACCATCCAGATCATGAAAATACTGTAACTACATGAAAACACTAATGCATTTAAAATGTAATAAAATATGTTTAAAAATCATAATTTTACTGGCTTCATATAGACGACGTGAATGAAAAACTTATATAAACTCCAACTCATATACAAAGGAAAAAATAAAACAATAAGTAAATATTGTTATTAATAAAAGTGACAATGTACCAGTGTAGACCAGCAGAGGGTAATGTTGGATAGAAACTTTACACCCCAAAATAAAAAAAAAAACGTTTTTATCTTTGCTATGTGATATTTATGGTGTGAGTTCCACCTCGTTTTCAAAGACATCATACTTTTATTATTATTATTATTATTATTAACAACAACAACAAAAATAATAATATGCTTCATTTACTTGTATTTCTGTGATTCAACGACCAGATAAGAGGACTATGTTTCCCAGCATGCAACCAAAGCAGTTCCGGTTCCTTTTTAACTGCATGCTGGGAAATGTAGTCCTCGCCCTTGTATTCCATTCTCACAGTCTCCGACGCGTAAGATGCCTGCCGTACACCACAAATTATTACTCGAGGAGGCCTTGCAGGACAGTCCGCAGGTAAATATTTGTTTACTGGATCTTTAGTCAATGTTTTAGTACTTATAACTGTTCGCTTTAGTGCGTTTTGCGTCGCAAAACTGATGATGCGGCTGTCGAGAGGCGCGTATGTCGCTGGTAATGTGCAAGCTTATGTAAATAAAACATCAATTTAAGTAGGGAGTCACTTCAACTCGTTAAGTTTATGAAATCGCTTGCATAGTTTATTATTAAGAGGGTTTTATTCACAGATAAGGGCCACAGATGAGACGAAACTCATCCAGCGCGAATGTTGATCATTTGTTTATAAGTACAAGAGACGCTTTTTTTTCGGCTTCAGCGCTTTAAAGATGTAAATGTTTCTCTGACGGAGAATATGAGAGAGAGTGAGATGATGTTTAGTTGGTCAAACACACAAAAGTCTGCTATCTATCTATCTATCTATCTATCTATCTATCTATCTATCTATCTATCTATTACTTGTCTGTCATTTATGTATTTATCTTTCTGTCTATCATTTGTTTGTCTGTATGTCTATCATTTATTTGTTTATTTATCTATCTGTCTGTCTGTTTATCATTTACTTGTCTGTCTGTCATTTATCTATTTGTCTGTCGGTCTGTCTATCATTTATTTGTCTGTATCTATCTGTACTGAGACATCACTATCCGATCAAAAACTGCAACAAATAATAATCAAATAAACATCATATCAACATGTGAGATATTAGAAATACACAATGTTTGACAAATACTGAAATAACACTGTTAATATGCATGATATCTAATTGCAATTCATACGTGAAGCCGATCCCACATACTTGTGCTATTTTCAGTGAACTAATGATTTACTTTACATCCCATAATGCTCTGTGCTTGAGATTATGAAGCCACAGATGATCTCCGCCCGGCCAGTCACTGTGTTAGCGGTGAAACACACCCAGAAGAACCGTGACAGAACACACCTGTGAACACACCCTGCGTGCTTCACGCACACGAATGCCCACTGGCTTCATCTCGCACTGTGTGAGTGTTTACTGGCGCTTGTGTTTTGTGTGGCAGACGCGGTCCTTGCTCAGTGTGTTTGAAGAGGATGCCGGGACGCTCACTAACTACACAAACCAGTTGCTCCAGTCTATGCAAAGAGTGTTTGGAGCGCAGGTACACACACACACACACACACACACACACACACATACACATATTGAGATCAACAGAAAATCAAAATGCTCTATATATAAATATTCAGTTTATTATGCACGACTTATTAGTGCATGTTGTTTTAAAGAAAAAAAATCTTTCTCCACTTATGAAACGACTTTTATTTTCTGCTGATGTCATCAAGGGTGAGGAAGAAATAAGAGCCAATAGAATCACAGGAAAATATCTGCAATCCAATCAAATCCTTCCTCAAAATCCCACTCTGTATTCGCACTGAATATGCTGTTATGCAGGGAAATAAATAATTAAGTGATAATACATATTTATTAATCCTGAATATAAAGTACTCATTTTAAATATGGAACTGTGTAAATACCTATTTATAAATGTGAATATGTAATTATTGCTCTGAATACTTAAAAAAAATTGGATTATGTAGATGTAAATCTGAATATATAGCTAAAATTCAATATAAATGTTAACCATAAATTTATAGATAAATCTGAATTTATATATTCATGGTTAACAATAAGAATTATTTATTATATATATATATATATATATATATATATATATATATATATATATATATATATATATATATATATATATATATATATATATATATATATATTAATTATAGGTTTTAATATATAGCTATTAATCCTAAGCATGTAAATCCTGAATAAAAAGGTCTAAACCGTAATTTATACATTTGATCTATATTTTTGGAATATACATATTCAGATTATTTTCTGTTTGCAAAGTAAAAAATAATATATATATTTATGTATATTGCTCATGTACATATTACCTCAGGTTTAATAGTTTATATAATAAAAATAAATAAAATAATCCCCTTTAAGAAGTTGTTTCAGCTCTGATTCTTCATCTGTGCGCAGAATGAAATGGCGATGGCGACAGAACAGCTTTCCAAGCAGCTCTTGGACTATGAGAAACAGGTGAGCGCTGTTTCCTCCTCTTTAAATTGCACTCGTGAGTTCTGGGACTCATGCATTATTCATTGATCTGACGAGATGCTTTGTGACTGCAGAATTTTGCTCTGGCGAAAGGCGATGAAGAGGTGATCAACACTTTACAGCACTTCGCCAAAAGCGTGGAAGAGGTGAGGAGACTTCTGCACTGTGTGTGTGTGTGTGTGTGTGTGTGCACGCTTGTGCGTGTGTGTTTGTGTGCGCATGTGTGTGTACATGTGCGTGCGCTTGTGTGTGCATGCATGCATGCATGTGTGTGTCTGCATGTGTGTGTGTGTGCATGCATGCATGTTTGTGTACATGTGCGTGCGCTTGTGTGTGTTGTGCGCTTGTGTGTGCGCTTGTGTGTGTGTTTGTGTGCGCTTGTATGTGCATGTGTGTGTGTGTGTGTGTGTGTGTGTGTACATGTGCGTGCGCTTGTGTGTGCGCGTGCGCTTGTGTGTGTGTGTGCGCTTGTGTGTGTGTGTGTGCATGCATGCATGTGTGCGTTTGTGTGTGCCTGTGTGTGTGTGTGCATGCATGCATGTTTGTGTACATGTGCGTGTGTGTGTGTCTGTCCGTGTGCGCGTGTGTGTGTGTGTGTGTGCGCAGACTCTTGCAGTCAGAGCGAGTCCTTCAGTCGTGTGGCAGCTGCTCTGAGTTGCTTCTGTCATGTTTGATATTTGCAAAATCACGTGACCTTCATTATTTTCCTCACGTAATGCACAATTTAAGTTGCTGGTGCAACAATTCACTGTGACATTTTCATTTTCTTATACTGTCAAAACACATCACAGTAATAATTAGAGTTGAGCCGGATACTCTGCTGAAACGAGTTAAAGCACTTTTGCCGAGTACGAGTATCATACGAGTAATACGAGTCATTATCTGTGCTCGGATTGAATAAAAATCCTCATTGGGCAGCTGACTGTCTGCGTTCTGTCACAGCGCACCTCCGCTACACCTATAGATTTAATTCGTCTCGCGCGGCTCCGCCCTGCTCATTCACGCGCAGAACACTGAGAAGAGAACAGGTGTCTTTCTCTCTCTGTCACTCAGGTTCGCGGGTCTTCCGTTAACGTTTAGGGTTTCTTTAGCGTCAGGTTTGTTTTTTATTTCGGTTTGTTTGTAGTAATTATTAACCAGTAGAGTTCTAGTAAACGTGGGGTTTGTTCAGACGTGGTTCTTGGTAGAATGCGACTAGTGCTGCGTCTCTGCCTGTCCTCTGTTCAGTTTTTTAACTTCGCGCACTGAGTGTCTGACACTTTCTTGCTGTATTTCATACAAAATAAAGGAATGCAGGTCTTAAAACCAGTGTCAGACTATTTGATCCGCAGAACATACAGTCCCCCCCCCTCTCTTACTAACTCACACACACGCATACCTGGTGTGGAAATTTAAAAAAATCACACTGATCGTAAAAAAAAGAGTTGTGTTTAAATGAAAACTCTTGTTCATTACATTTTTCTTCATAATTGCAACCTCATGTGTTGTATTCATTGTTGCAAAACTTGTTCTGTTTATAGTTTATCGTGATCAAAACCATTGATCTGAAGCCCAATGCTGATGCTGTCATGTAAACCGTTTTCTAATCAGCAATAAATATAACAATTTCTGATCGACCCATATCAATTGCATGATTAAAAATATCATACTGGTTAAATCCCTGCCCACTTCTGGGTTAAATCCTGCCAACTTCCGGGTTAGGAGGCCCCGCCCAGTCCGAGTACAGATACAGATAATTCAAATGGTTAACAGATACAGATACAGATAATGCTGTACTCGCTCATCCCTAGTAATAATTTATTGTAACTGAATAAATTAATTTCTCTGTAGCTGAACTCTCTGCACACTGAACTGGCCACACAGATCGCTGATAAGATGGTGTTTCCCATGGTGCAGTTCAGAGAGAAGGACCTTACAGGTACATTTATTAAACATTATAAATTTAATGTACATTAATTCAAATAATTGTTATTTATTTTAATATTAATTCATTTATGTCAAGAACACCATGTTACATTCCAAGTGGACAAACTGAATTTGTCTTCATTTCTTATATTAAAATGATTAAATTATTTGTTACACTTAATACTCTTTTGTTTGCTTGTTTTTTTTATTAATATTGGTATTAATTTTCAGTTATTTCTTGAACAATAGTCTTTTTTATCACATTAAATTAAACAAATAAAAAATATTTCTTTAATTTTTGTATATTAATAAAACGTATTTATATAATATATAAAATATTACATTTTCCTTAAATTGCTCGAATCTCAATCTTCTTGAGCGTTTTCACCATCTTATATGTATTTTGTTAAATGTATTTTTATGATATTATCCCTTGAAGTGAAACTTGAAGTCTGACACTTATGTGTTTTCAGAGATCAGCACATTGAAGGAGATATTCGGCATTGCCAGTGATGGTATGAAGTAATAATATCTCTTTATTATTAGTGAATGATGAAACAATATTGAATCACTTTCTGCCTCTCTGTCTCTTCAGAGCATGAAGCTGCCATGGTGAAATATAGTCGTTTACCTAAAAAGAGAGAAAATGAGAAGGTAAATGTTGATGTGATGTGGAAGCGGATGTGTTGTGTGAAAGCCCAGCGCTGAGTGTGTGTGTGTGTGTTGGCAGATGAAGGCAGAGGTGGTGAGAGAGGTGGCATACTCCCGCAGGAAGCAGCATCAGGCCGCCATGCAGTATTACTGCGCTCTGAACGCGCTGCAGTACAGGAAGAGAGTGGCCATGCTGGAGCCCATGCTGGGATTCACACACGCTCAGGTCTGACATTACTCTCTCCTGTGGCTCTAACAGTCGAGAGTGGCGCTTGCAACGTCAAAGTTATGGGTTCGATTCCCAGCTAAAGCAAGAACTGATTAGAATGTCAATGTGTTTCTTGAATGCAATGCAAGTCTCTTTGGATAAAAGCGTCTGATAAATACATGAATGTAAATGCAAGTTCCTGGATGAGCAACGCTTGAAATAATATGCTGTTGCAATTAATATTTGCACGGTTGTGACAACATCAATGAATGCATGGAGGCTAGTGGTGGACTGAATGACGAAAATAAAGATATGCGTCATAATACTTATGGAAAAAGTCATTTAAAAAGCTACTTGCTTGATTTTAAATTTCAAGAGACATGTAAAGTAGATCAATTAAAAAATTAATAATTAAAAAAATACTAGTAGTATTTTGTTATTATTATTAATAATATACTTATTCAAATTTCTTCACATAATAATTTGTATTTTTTAATAAAAAATATTGTATTATTCACTAAATTAATATTTTCAAACATTTTATATTAATATTTATTTTAATAATATTTCAGTTATTTCTGGGGCATCATAATAAATTCCAAGTATAAAAATGTGGAAATAAATTATATTAGTTATATTACTTACCGTATTAAAACAATAATTTCCAACATTTTAATTTCTTGGCATCTTTTATATTAATATTTCAGTTATTTCTTGAACTTTGTTGTCTTTTCCCATATACAATTTTAAGTAAACAAATGAAACGATAAATAATTTCAAAAATACAATATTATTTTGCATAGTGTTTTTTATTTTATTATTATTAATAATATACTTATTCCTTATTAAAATAATAATATCCAACATTTTAATTTCTCTGTATCTTTTTATAGTAATATTTCAGTTACTTCTTGAACTTTGGTCTCTTTTTTCATATACATTTTTTTTAAATGGACAACGAAAAAATAAATGATTTCAAAAATACAATTTTAATAGTATTTCCATTATTTTTGAGACATCATAAGTTCCAAGTAGAAAAATTTGAAAATAAATGATTTTTGTTTTAAATAACAAAATTATTGTATTAGTTATAAAATAACTTAATTTAATAATATAATAATAATTATATATTATATTATTATAATATTATTAATTATATATTATAACTTAATTTATCTTTTTTTATTAATATTTCAGTTATTTCTTGAGCTTTGGAGTCTTTTTTTACATTTTAAATTTAGTAGACAAATGAAAAATATTTATACTACTGAAGAAAATGTATGAATATCTTTAATGAATATGAATATTTATTTCTTGTACACTAGTGTTCCAGCTCTTTTTTTAAAGCAATAAGTCACTCAATGTTGTGCGGATCATCAGCCCTTGACTTCCTCTCGTGTTGCTGAATAATCTTCTGTCCCGTCTGCTTCTCCACAGATAGAGTTCTTTAAGAAGGGGATGGAGCTGGTGTCGAAGAAGATGGACGGCTTTCTCAGCTCCGTGTCCAGCATGAATCGGAGGTAAAGGAGCTGTTTATTTCAGCGCGTGAGGATTATGTGCGTCACGTCGCTCACGCTCTCTGTCTGTGCTTCAGTATTGAGTCTCAGCTAGAGGTGGAAGCCGAGGTCATGCGCTCGTCTCAGAGAGAGCTGCTGTCCGTGGAAGACACCGCCTACATGCCGGAT
>JAWRVZ010000066.1:1766843-1774343 GCA_037043235.1 Rhodeus uyekii
CCGTATTTACGCGTGTAGCTCTTGCGCTCGTTCCTTTTTAGCACGGAATTAACGCTATAAAGGGGGGTGTAGAGGGGTTTGCGATACACGCCTACTCTCCACCACACTTTCAGCGCCACTGCCGCTTGCAGCCGCGACAAAGTGACATTACAGGGAAATGTAAAATGAAGGTTTAATACAGGTTCGGCAAGTTCGGCGGGCCGGATTAAAAAGCCCAACGGGCCGGATATGGCCCGCGGGCCGTAGTTTGCCCACCCCTGCTGTAAAGTCTCTCCAACACATCCCAAAAACCTTCAGTGAATTTAAGTCTGGACTCAGTTGCAGAATCATATGTGGAAATGATTCTTCATTCTCTCTTCCATTCTGGAATATGGGCATGATCCATGTCTTCCTAAATGGTTGTTTAAGAAAAATACTAGAGAATATAAATGTGTATATATACATAAAACAAATTTATACAATATATTTTAATTTGATCATTTGAAAAATCACTGTATTATGATGAGGATTGTGATTAAATCCATATTACGCTCCTAAAATAGGCTTAAATTTTTTTTTGCATTTCTGTGGGGGGTTTTTTTCTTTGTTTTTTTTACTCTGAAATATCCCAGATTCGCTGCTGCAGCAGGTGTTTGCGGTGAGGTTTTTGGGTTCGATGGCTGTTCGGGCCGGTCACACACAGGAAGTGATCTATGAAGCCATGAGGCAGGTTCTCGCCGCTCGCGCAATTCACAACATCTTCAAAACCACCGAATCCCATCTGATGGTCACCAGTACCTGTATCAGGTGCGTCTGCCGTCTGCTGTTCAAATATTCACATTTTTACAGGAGGGGCTTAAAATGTTTTTGTTTGCCGACAGATTGATCGATCCACAGACACAAGTCACCAAAATCAGTGTAAGTGTTTATCTATTTGTAACACTGCTCTCTGAACTGAAACATCTCTGTCCTCAACACTGGAAACATCTCAACCGTGTGTGTGTGTGTGTGTGTGTGTGTGTCAGTTCCAGCTGAAGGACGTGTCTCAGTTTGCGGCGCATCAGGAGAACAGCAGGCTGATGGGGTTCGTCCTGGAGGGGAGCGACTGGAGCAACGGAGGCGACGATGAACCCTCCTTCAGCGTATTTGTGTTTGAGAGTAACACTGAGGGAGAGAAGGTCAGTCTGCAAACCTTAAACCATAATGCATACGTCTCACATTATATATCAGATTAACTCTGGGAATTTCTGCTGTTTCTCCTCAGATTTGTTACACAATAAACCTGGGGAAAGACATCTCAGAGGCGAAGAAGGTAAAGCCTGAACATCCGACATCCAGGGAGTAAAAACAGCACTTTTAAACAATTCTGTAAAGTGTTGTTTCTTTAGAGTGAAAAATAGGACAGCAATTACTAACTTGTGTGTGTATATATATTAGTAATACCTTGAGATGCGAGCATAATCCGTTCCAGGTCAGAGCTCATAACTCGAATTGCTCGTATCTCAAATCATTTTTCCCCATAAGAAATGACAGAAAAAGAATTTATCCATTCCGACCCTCTAAAAACTCCCTTATTAGTGCTAATAACAATGGAAAAAATTGCTATAGAGACACACAA
This sequence comes from Rhodeus uyekii, assembly GCA_037043235.1. NCBI lineage: Eukaryota > Metazoa > Chordata > Actinopteri > Cypriniformes > Acheilognathidae > Rhodeus > Rhodeus uyekii. The sequence goes on from JAWRVZ010000066.1 coordinate 1,768,441, forward strand.
AATTATAGTATATAAGGATTCCTGTGATATAAAATAAAATGTGGTTTTAATTATGAGTTCTTACCTTCGAGACAGACGATACAGTAGCGGCTTGTGTGGAGGAGGAAGAGGGAGGGATAACGTAGATAATGCAAACACAATACAGAAGTGTAGTGTTTCTTCCCGTGTTGTGTATTGGATAGCCTCAGAAGCTCTCATTTATTATTATTGAACACTCATAACTCGTGCTGCTCCCAGCTTAATACTCGTGAATCACTCGTCGCCCCCGGTAACCTCCCGCTGTAAAACCAAGCTGCCTCTAGTGGAGATCAAATGCAATTACCCCATAATTGAGGCGCTTGAGCTGCTCCGAGTGCTGAACACCTCTAGCGTCTGGAAGCTGCTCGTATCTCAAATATTTACTCGTATCTCAAAGCAAAAGATTGTTCAGGTGCTTACTTGTATCTCGGAATACTCGTATCTCAAGGCATTACTACATGGTGTTTTTGAAATTAAATTTTTTTAAACTGTTTATATATTTTGATTATAGTATATTAATATATTATATAAAAGGTATTAATATTCAGATTTTTATATATATAGATAAATATGAATACAATAAATACATTTTATATTTATTATGCAAGCTAATAAAAATGTAAAAATTGACATTTATATTTACACACCATGAAATTTATTCTTAATATAAAAATATATTACTGTTAATGAAAACATCAATATCTTTTACAAATGTTATAATTAAATATATATATTTAAAAAAAGATTTTCATGACCTGAACCACCTCTGTTTCTCGTGTGTGTGTGTATCAGGATCCTGAAGCGCTGGCCCAGCTGATGAAGTCAATGCCTCTGACAAACGATGGGAAGTTTCTGCTGCTGGAGAGCGAGACGGGAGACGTGGCGGAAGCGTCCGGACAGGACGACCAGGAGTCGGAGGCCTGATATGAACAACACACTCCCGTTTCTCCTGTCCTCCCTCTCTCCAGTCTACATGAAGGAAAGCAACAGGTGCTGGAGGGAACGGCTCTCATTTGTTTAACACTTACCCAGTTTTAGATGCTCACGATGCAGAAGATGAAGGTTAACGGTGTTAGTCTTGTAATAACCTTTCAGTTTGAGTCAGTTTACATGTTAAAGGAATAATGCACCCAGAAATGAAGATTCTCAGATTTGGTTCGTTCCTCATGCCAGTGGTATTGCATGACTCTGAATATAGTGCATGAGTACCGTACTATGAACCAATTGTATTACGTCAAAGGGTTCTTTTTAGACTTATATTTTTTTGGAAAAGAGCAACTGTTTTCATTTTTGGGTGTAATGTTCCTTTAAGAAAACGGTCTGTCTATTAGATTTTCATTATGGAGACATTGTAACTGTAAAAACACAATGTCAGGTGTCGTTTCAGCTCTAAACTGATTTCTCAGCAGGAGAGTTTCATATTTTTCACACTACATTGTCAGCAAACACGGTTTATTTGCACTTTCTTGATTCCTGTACATCTTAATGATCATTCCATACAGCTACACTTCCGCTTTTATTGTAATGCTGTTTATAATTAAGTCATGATAATCTGCAACGAGTCTCAATTTGCATACTGCATCTCAAATCACAGTACGGTGAACCGTTGCTTGATTGAAATTTGGATTCACGCATGCTAATCATGCTTTGAGAAACGTTTGTAGGAGCAAACAGCCGAAGCTGATGCAGCACTTTACAAACACATAACGATAACCGATTAACTTTCCCCGCGAGCGTTTTTTAAAAAAGGTTGCCTGCCGAATCCTGCGTTTTTGGTTCTTTGTGTGTGAAATATTATGTCTGGAGTCGTGCTCGTGCTGGTCCACATCTCATTCTGTGACATTAGACGGTTTAATGTTATTTTACATATGATCTATCACTTGTTTCTGCTGCTTCTTTACCTGTGTTTTGATCAGCAGATTAACAGCGCCCCCTACAGTACAATAGTGAACACGGAAAGACAGAACATTTCGTCAAAGACGTGCAAAGAGTTAAACAACAAAAACGTTTCATTCTAGAATCTTACCCACGTTTTAAAAAATAGTTACGTTTCACGTTGTGAAAACATTTTCCAGCATCCGTTTCAACGGTGGGGGAAAGTAAAAAATGGGCTTGATAGCAAGATGTAATTTTATAACTTGTGCTTAATCACCTTAAATCAGAGGTACGCGGATTGAAATTCAGAAGGACGCAAAACTAAATTGCACTTTTTTTCTCTTTATTTTTTATTACATGCAATGCTTTTAAACACTAATACAAGGTTACTTCCTGTGGGCTGTTTACATTTAAAACCACTGCAAATTTAACATAAAATAGGAAATACAGACAAATCCTGTGGATGGAAAAAAAACCTGCAGAATAAATGCATGTTATGAATCTCAGGGTGAGTCTGGTAACAAAACGAACGAGTTTTTGTGCGGAAGGGCTTTTTCCTGCGGGTGGAGCAACACACTCCTTTATCTGTAATCGTTTGCTCGTGCCGAAGGTCACGTGTGGAAATAACGTTCTTACAGTGGTTTGCTAGTGATTTGAATGACGTTTACACCGATCTTGAAGTGTTCATCAAACTTTACATATGCCTTCTTTACAACCTGCCGTTTAACCTGCGATGAGCTTGAGCATGATGTATGCTGAAAAATAAAGTCATTCATGAACAGTCAGTGATTGTGTCGATTCTGCACATGTATCGGCTCTTCAGAACTCTTTAATAAAGCTTTGTGACTTACTTTAAGAGTACTCTGAAAATCAAATCATCTATTTTACACATCACAACATTTAACTTTTCAAATCAGTATGAAACGGATTATATTCATCAGATTTGGCGTTAAATACACATGATTACTGGAGACTCGTACACACACACACACACACACACACATACACAACAATCAAGAGTCTTTGTAGTAGTTGTTGAGGTTGATCCGCAACAGGAAGTCCTCCAGATGGGGCTGATAGCCTTTATCCACTAGTTTGGTGACCACTGTAGAAAACAAACATTTACAGCTATTTAAAAATTGAAAATATTATTTTAAGCTTATCATTGACAAAAGGCTTTTAAACGCTAAAACGTCTCTATCCAAATAACCAGCACTTTTGATCATTTGCCCAAAGTATTTTGTTGGAACATTTGGCTTGAATGACTCTCTGCTCAAGAACTGAGATGACTTTGCTGGCAATAATACGGTATTTATTTCGCCAGTTAAGGTTTCTAAAAACCGCGCCATCTGGGCAGTTTTACGGCATCTCTTCGTCTCGCAAACAGCACATATGACAGAAATAGATATTTTTGTAGGATTTGTGGTTTAATTCTCAACAACAAATGACAATAGATTAAACATGTCTGATGAATTAATCGAAATGGATTTCAGAACTCAAAATACATCAGTAATGTTTCAATGAAAAGTAAATTAATGTATAACTTTCATGTATTATTGCATAAATACTAGTAAATTAAGCATTACCAAGCGTTTCTTTTTTGAAAATTACATAAAACATTTTAATATTTTTTTATTAAAAAATAATGTATACAAAAGACTAATTTGACTTTGTATACATTATATTTATGTATTATTTTCAACAAATAATATTAATATCCAGAAGTCATTTGTCATTTCAAACACTGGTTAAGCAATTGGTTTCATGACAAAATGTATATTTAATTAAATAAATAGGTAAATACTGATCAATATGTTGGTTTTATTTGTGTAAATATACTTTTTTTTTTCCTCCAACAAATAATTTTGTTACGTCTTTGTTACATGTTCCATGTATTTATTCTAGTAACAATTACATGAAACTAACCAACCCTAAACTAAACCCTAATGCTCCCTTAAGCAAGTACATGTAGTTCATTACTATTACTCCAAACTTAAATGTATAATTAAGGGGGGGGGGGGGATCTACTGTCCTGTCCAAATGTTATTCACATTAATCTAATTTAAAAAAGCCATTTCAGAGCAAATACACAAGTGCTGACCATATTGGAGAACAGTTCTCTGATGACTGACTGACTGACTGACTGACTGACTGACACACACACACACACACACACACACACTCTGTCTGTGACGCAGCAGCTCACCTTTAAACAGGAAGCGGGAGTAATACTTGAAGGTGTTGTAGGACTGCTGCATGGCGATGAAGCTGGGATGCACGGGCTGGCCCTGCTGGAGCTCCCACGGCTGAGCGATCAGCTGCCCGCGGAACTTCAGGATCAGGCTGAAGATGCTGTGGATGATGTTCATGACGGGGGCAGCTTTCTCCGTCAGCAAACCCCTGAGAGAACAACGGCGAAACGTCACGTCTCTAGACATCTGTGTATTACTCACTGAGGATGCCACGCTCACCTGAAGATGGCTCTGTTGAGGTATTCGGCGTGCGTGCGGTGAATGGCATCCAGGTCGTTGGCACTGCTCAGTTTGTGTATGAACTCGCTCCAGGACACCTGAAGGATCTGGTTGGCGATGTAGCCCTGGATCACCTTGACAAAGTGCTGCATCTCGTGTCTGTAGAGCTGCAGCTGATGGAACTGGATGGAGCGACCGGCACCCTTCACCAGTGCTGAGACGAGGAGAGGAAACATTATTTGTCATTATTATTATTAAGGTTCCTCAAACTGTTCCTGGACAATGTGTGCATTATCCTGCTGACAGAGCCACTTCCACCAGGGAACACCACAGACATGAAGGGGCACCTGGTCTGTGACAATGTTTAGGTAGGTGACGTCCACATGAAGGACTGGATTTGCCTAGAGCGTCACACTCCCAGTAGCTTGTCGTCGTCCCACACTGATCCTGGTGCCGTCGCTTCACAGGTACTGTATTTTCCTGCATATAACCCGCGGGTTATACCAGATTTTACAAACCTCGCAGGGGGTGCGGGTTATATAAGGGTGCGGGCTATATCACAAACTGTTTACACGTAATACTATTTCTATATATTTGTTACGTCCCTAAGGATGTAAGGTTTTGTTTTTTTTGTGGTATTTTCTTTGTTTTTCTTTCTTGCGAGGGTTGTTGTCTCTGGCGCTTGTACGGTCACTCTGACAGCTGCCGCTGATAGGTTATGGATAGTTATGGATAATTGACGTCATGTGAGCAACATTCAAAATTCGAAATGTGAACTTACACAAAAAAGTTCATCAATCTGTGGGTGCGGGTTATATATACTAACGACTTTTTACAGGAAAAAACCCAAAACGGGCTATATGAGGGTGCGGGTTATATGCGGGACAATACGGAATATAATTTTGCAGCCTGGTGTTTGGAACAAGCTTTCAAGTCCGACAATGATGCCTAAAGATACTGCACATGTAGGCCGCAACAAAGCTTTATAGACCAATTCTGACAGAGAAAAATAACAGAAGATGAGAACCGAATACTGAATCAGAGTTTTAGGCGTTTTTGCGTTTCATGTAGTGGCTGAACAGTAAAAAAAAAGCAGGGCAGAAAGCGTACCCGTCCTCTTGAGGTGAAACCAGACGTCTCGGAGGGACCACACCATGTGCTTGAGCTGCAGCAGGAAGGAGAAGAGTCTGTTGTATTTATTCAGACAGCTGTCTGTGATGACGATATTCACGGGCCAGTCCACCTACAGAACCAGAGAGAGAGATAGGAACAAAACGTCCAGCTCGGATTACAGGACGGCCGTGAGCATCTCTGACCTTGTATCGGAGCTCGAGGCAGTTGAGTGAGTCTGGAGCATGAGGGTGGAAGATCTCAGGGAGGTATCGCAGCGCAAACGTGAAGTGAGCCGCCAGCTCGCTGTCTCCATGAATGCTGTACTGTAACGCCTTATTCAGAATGGAGTTCAACACCAGCGGGGTCAGCAGCTCTCCGGGGGTCTGACCACTGCCCAGCTAAACACAGCACAGTTAATGAGCATCT
>JAWRVZ010000066.1:1779343-1826843 GCA_037043235.1 Rhodeus uyekii
ATGTATATGTATATGCATGTATGAGTGTGTATATGGATATGCATGTATGCATGTGTATATGTATGTGTATGTTTATATGTATGCGCGTGTATGTTTATATGTATGCGCGTGTATGTATGCATGTGTTTATATGTATGCATGTTTATATGTATGCGTGTATGTTTATCTGTATGTGTGTGTATATGTATGTGCATGTATGTATGTGTATATGCATATGCATCCATGTGTGTGTATATGCATATGCATGCATGTGTATATGTATGTGTGTGTATATGTATATGCATGCATGTGTGTGTATATGTATATATGTTTATATGTATATGTATATGCATGTATGAGTGTGTATATGTATGCGCGTGTATGTATGCATGTGTTTATATGTATATGCATGCATGTGTATATGTATGTATGTGTGTCCATATATATGCGTGTGTACATGTATATGCATGTGTACATGTACGTGTATATGTATGCGTACATGTATGTGTATATGCATGTATGTGTATATGTATATGCATGTATGTATGTGTATATGTATATGCATGTGTGTGTGTGTGTATATGTATATGCATGCATGCGTATATGTACATACACACACACACATATACACACATATATGATAATGATGAAGATGCATATATTTCTGTATATAATACATACACACACACACATATATGTAATTCGCCATATATATATGTGTGTGTGTGTGTGTGTGTGTGTGTGTGTGTGTGTGTGTATGTATAAGAGTGTATTAAAATTGTCATATGAACATCTAGTCAGTTAGTCAGAAAGCAGTTCAGTAACTTTTCTGATGAGTTCACAAGTAATTCATGGACTGGTTTCAAACGAAAACTTGGTTGATATTTTCAAGGTCAAATAGGAAACTCAATATATTAACCCAGCTCTAGTTTACATACTGTGTAATCAGTGGTGTTGTGACAGAGTGTTTCATGAGAACAGGAAGTGGCATCATCTCGCTGAGCTGAACAGCAGTAGCATCCGTGGCCCGGTACAGGGAGGGGTCGACAGGAAGGCCATTCGGGCCCCGTGTGACCTGCAGCAGCAGCTCAGACTCTGGAACCGCAGCTAGAGCAAGAACGACAACACAAACCTCTCTGTTCCTGATATAAAGAACCAAAGCTCTAATGGTTCAGGATGAAGACAGCTGGTCTCATACTCACTCAACAGGCCGTACGAGTCCTGGTACTGCTCCACTTGGTACTGTGTGGCAAGGCTGAGAAGGTAACGATCCTCTGGACTCTTTTTAGGGGACAATCCTAGACCCAGAGCCCAGGCAGACAGTCCTTCATCCAGGGAGAACAGCTCACTAGGGGGCGCTGCATTACAACAAATGCAAATAAAGAAATCACTAGACCAGAGTGATTAGTGAGACTAAACGCGAAGTTTACTTTGTGCATGACATTAGCAAAAAACTAAATAATTCATTCTTATTATAAGAAACCTGTATCTAAAATGAAAGATGTTGTGCTATTTGAGTAAAATGCCACATGTAACATTACATTTTTTATTATTTTAAAATTCTGAAGTATTTCTGAAAGTAGCTGAGGGTGCTAATCATTTGTGTAGTTGCGTTCTCACCCTGGGTGTCTGTGTCAGCTGGGTTCTCTGTGTCTTCTGATAGTATGTCACTGTACAAACTCCCTGGCACCACCCCGCCAACCACGCAGCCCATGCCCAGAGCAGAGTCTGATGTATGTGCATGGGCTTTGTTGTAAAGAGAGCTGGGTCGAATTGTCTCACTCCCACTGACCACACACCCAACACCCAAGGTAGACTGTGAGGAATGTCCGTACTCACTTCCAGGCAATGGAGCGCGTTGAGGGTCTGTGCCTGATACAACACACCCTAATGTTAGGATGGAGTCAGAAGCATGTCCGAAAGCGCTGCCAGGCAGAGGTGTGGATGAAGAGATGGCGTCTGGCATCACACAACCCACTTTAAGAGTGCTGTCAGAAGAGTGACCGAATTTGCCCAAAAGTGGCCAAGAGGCGGCGACATCTGATACAAACTCACCCACTTTTATATGGGCGTCAGAGGCGTGGCCATGGATGTTCGGGGTTGGAACAAAAGTGTTTACCTCAGAAAAATGTTCGCCAACCCTTATATGGGCGTCAGAGGCGTGGCCATGAATGTTAGGGGTTGGGACAAAAGTGTTTACCTCAGAAACGTGTTCGCCAACCCTTATATGGGCATCAGAGGCGTGGCCATGGATGTTAGGGATTGGGACAAAAGTGTTTACCTCAGAAACGTGTTCGCCAACCCTTATATGGGCATCAGAGGCGTGGCCATGGATGTTAGGGGTTGGGACAAAAGTGTTTACCTCAGAAACGTGTTCGCCAACCCTTATATGGGCGTCAGAGGAGTGGCCATGGATGTTAGGGATTGGGACAAAAGTGTTTACCTCAGAAACGTGTTCGCCAACCCTTATATGGGCGTCAGAGGCGTGGCCATGGATGTTAGGGGTTGGAACAAAAGTGTTGACCTCAGAAACGTGTTCGCCAACCCTTATATGGGCATCAGCGGCGTGGCCATGAATGTTAGGGGTTGGAACAAAAGTGTTGACCTCAGAAACGTGTTCGCCAACCCTTATATGGGCATCAGAGGCGTGGCCATGGATGTTAGGGGTTGGAAGAAAACTGTTGACCTCACTCAAAGAAACATGTTCACCAACCCTTATATGGGCGTCAGAGGCGTGGCCATGGACATCAGAGAGGGGGTGGGATGAGATCAATGCTGGATCAGGATCACGGCTGTTATTTTTCATATGAGTATCAGACTCTGACTCATGGATGCTTATGAGAGGAGACACAGATTGTTCTTCCTCTGGCTGAGAACAGTGAGAGGGCTGGCTGACACTCTCACAGGACTTGGCTTTCTCTGTTGGCTCCTGGGTGGCTTGCTTTGGCTCTGAACCTGTGCTGGCCGCCGAGGGCTCTGTTCCTGTCTCTTCTCCAGTTGGTTGTTTTTCTGTACACTGGCTATCGCTCTTTGCCTCACATGTTCGCTCTTGAGTGGTTTGTGCAGAGATGTTTGACTCCGAAGGGATCGGGCCCTTGTTCCGCCCCGAGGCAGTGGAGTCTCCCAGCTGCACTGAGCTCTGTGAAGGGTGTCCATGAACACTAGCCTTCGGCTGACCTTCTGACATCTCTGGAGTGAACTGACCCAATTGGAAGCTGGACTTGGATGCTTGTCCATATGTACTAGGCACAGGGAATGACTCAAGGACTTCAGAAACATTTTGTCCAAGACGTATGTGGGAGGTTGTTGGGTGTGACTTCTGTGGGTGGGGTTTCTGAGGAAACTGCAACAGGTCAGAACCAATGTTGTGGAGGCCCTGGGTCACGGCACCACTGTCACCACTGCATGGAAGCTTGGGGAGGAAGTCAGCAATGTCAATTTCCTCTGATTTGAGAGCATGAGTTCCATCCTTGGCAGGAGAGCAGGGAGGAGCAGAGGATTCTGGGATAGAAGGATCTGCTGTTTGCTGTTTACTAAGATTCTGCTGTAAATGGAAAACAATTACAACAGTGTAGGCTAAATTTATGTTACATACACATAATAAATATATGTAAAGAATAGCACACAGACCTCAGCGTGCAGTTGTGCAGGCTGTTGTTTGTAGGGAGTTTCCGGAGGGGGGCCCTCCAGACCTAATGGAAACCTCTCCAGAAGAGCCTGAACATAAATCATAAAGATAAAGAGTTCCCCTTATCTATCACTTTAAAACAGTTCTTCCATGGCAGATATGCCCTTTGCTAACTGCCGGACAAATGATTAGTAATGCAAGGAAAACTACCAGACAATTCAAAGTTTAAGGAACTTTATAAAAGGAGAACTGAGAACTGTGAACTGAGTTCATAAACTGAGAAATGGAGACCTTCACATGACACCAGCAAAGGTTTGTGTTAGGTTGCAGAATCATAATTTCTAGCTAAAGTATACAGTGGTACCTCGAGATACGAAATTAATCCGTTCCGAGGCGGCCTTCGTATAATGAGTTTTTCGTATCTTGGAACACATTTTACATGTAAAATGGCTAATCCGTTCCAAGCCCTCCAAAAACACCCCATTAAATTTCATAATAAAGCTAAATTGACCTATAAACAATGAAATAACGTAAAATGTCGAAGCTTACCTTTCGAGTGAGGCTATCTCCGAAAGTGGCGGCAGAGGAGGAGGAGGACAAACGGCAGATAACGTACGTACGTACACTTAACTTTAAGAAAACACATAAAAAATGTAAAGTTTGGGGTGCGGAGTGGCTGGATCAGTGGATCAGTGGATCAGTGGCTGGATTAAAGCACGCCAGCTCGTACGTATAGAAGATGCATGATGGGAGGGATGCTGTCCAATTAGAGAGAAGGATCTCATGGCTTGGCTAGCATCAGGAACCAATGGGAGAGCAGGAGGATGGTGGCGAGTCTACTATAACTAAGATGGCGGCGTGCAGCGCGAGTTTCAAAATTGTTATGGGGCGAATCTCGGACTTTCAGAAACCTTTCGTATCTTGAAAACTTTTCGTATGTAGAGCAGTAAAAATATTCGTCTTTGCTTTTGTAACTTGGATTTTTCGTAAGTTGAGCCTTTCGTATCTTGAGGTACTACTGTAATTGCAAATGACATTTTTAGCATTATTTTCAAAAAATAAATAAATAAAATAATAATATTATTAGTAAAATAGGTTACAAAAAAGTGATTAAATTATAAAGACTAAAATAATCACTTATGCATTTCTAAACAGGTAGTAACATTTATAGGTAACCTAAACAGATTTATACATTTTATTAAAATAATTATTGAAAATGGATAAAATGACAATAACAATAATCTACCCAATATCAGTAAGACACAAAAAATTCTCTATTCACTATCTCTTTTTAATTAACATTACAAATAATTTTAATACTATTGAAAGCCATTGCAATAAACGAGCAAGAAGAAAAAAAAGTCCAAAAGGACCCAAACTCCTACAATGAATATTCTGAAACATTTCTGACCTGTACGTTCTGTTGTTCTTGCTGCAGGAAGTTGACTCTGCGCTCGTCCAGTTTCAACCTCTGCACCTTCCACATGGCTCTGAGCTCTCGTCTCACAGCGGCTTCTGACAACTGACCGTACTGAGCAACCAGATCCATCCTGAAAACAAAGTTTCCTTGATGTTAAATATCTTCAATCGCTCTGGATATTTGAGTCCTTTTATAAAGTGCAAAACCCCTTATTCTCTTGACAGTGAAACATTTTTTATTGATAACATATAGAGCTCTGTGAGTTGTGATAGGATGCTATATAAAGACACAACCTCAACATATATTTTAAAGGCCGGCTGAAGTGTCTCGAAATTCAATGAAATTCAGCATTATTCAATGAGTTGACATGATTTCTAGTGAAACAGGAAGGACATATCAAACAGCTCCTCTCCTTTTAAAAACGTCCAATTGAGTTTCGTTTATATCACAGCTTGGCCATTGAGCTTGGTAAAGCCGCATTTGACAGCTTATGAAAGCCACAGTCTAATTACTAAAGCTGCTACTATCACACTGAGATGTGTAGTTTAAAAAGCGTGTAATTTATGTTGGTGCATGCCACCGGTGTTATCTCTTCTACTCATCAGTGCTGTTTCTAATGTCAAGTCTGTCTAACCGTTTTCCTCCTAATCTCCTCCATATCACTTTAAAATACAGCATTCTGTGCAGAATTCAACTGGATCTTATAAATTATGTGTTCTGATAAATCATATGTCCGGACCAGAGCACACCGTGTGCACTGCAAGTGAAACCAGACTTCATTCACCCCAATGAAAAGCATATTGACACCGTTTGAATCGTTGCCTTTCCCCTATATAGTGCACTATGAGCCGTTCACCATGTAGAAAATAGAAAATGTGAGAACAAGTGACCGATTTCAGCTGCAGCTTCAGCGTCCGTTTATAATGTAGGGCTTCAGATTATAGAGAGCATTTGATTGGACAGAAAATCTGATGAGAAGCTGAAGTGCAGAGTGATGTCATCAATCACTGATCCATATTGGAAGTGAGAGATTGTAAGTTCTGAACGCTCATATCTAAATGTGTGATTGTTTTTGATCGCACTAGCTGGAGTAGTGTGTCCACTCCATGATGCATTGCAAATAACAATATGGAAGTTGTACGTTTGACTGTTTTGCGATAAACGTCAAAAAACGTTATTTTACACATATTATAAATTAAGTTTAGTCAATAGTTCTATATTTTACTGCTGATTTTCATTTAAGTCATTTGTGATACTTTATGGGATGAGTAGTTCATCTCCTCATAAGAGAGTACACAATCTCGTACAGTAATACTGTCCCGACATATGAGTGTCCTGAGATACGAGCAAGCCTTTGGTCAATTTTTGCTTTGAGATACGAGTAAATATTTGAGATACGAGCAGCTTAAAGACGCGGATGCTAGGTGTTCAAGCACTCAGAGCAGCTCAAGCGCCTCAATTATGGGTAATTGCATATGATCTCCACTAGAGGGACACCTTGGTTTTACAGCGGGGGTTACCGGGGGCGACGAGTGATTCACGAGTATTAAGCTGGGAGCAGCACGAGTTATGAGTGTTCAATAATAATAAATATGAGGTTCTGAGTCTATACAATACCCAATAATCTACGTTATCCCTCCCTCCCTCCTCCACACATGCTGCATTTATTTCTTATGGGAAAAAATTATTTGAGATACGAACAATTCGAGTTACGAGCTCAGTCCTGTAACGGATTATGCTCGCATCTCAAGGTTATTACTGTACCTTTGTCTTAGACACTTCTTTGGACTTAATCCCATATTGTGCTGCTATGATTCATCTGAGAGCTGTTTTGGTTCATTGGAATATAATGCTTGAATAATTTGCTCAAATGCCCGCGGAGAACATGAATGGGAAATAAACTTCCAGTGGGGGGGTTCACTGCTGCGCTCTTCAACCTCAGCCTCAATCGTACTTTTCTCTGAGTATTACTGTACGTCACCCACCGTGCCCGGCGCTCCAGCTGCTCCTCGAGGGCCTGCAGCCTCTGCTCTCGGTCTCTAAGCTCTCGAGCGTAGCTGAAATCATCTTCCTGCTCCTTTCGTTTCGCAGCACTACGCCACTGAAACCACATCCACACAAGTTAGAGCCGCTGAAGACGGTTTTACTGACTGGATATTAATATGCTCCTCACCTCCTGGTCAAGCTCCAGCTGCTGTTTCATCTCTTCAAATCGCTCTCTCTTCTGGGCCTCCTCCGCCAGACGCTGCGACACCTGGCAGCCTGCAGGGGGCGGGAGAGAAAACAGCAGGACATCAGCTGTAAACTCCATTCATCTGCCTCTGTGGGGAGGAACTCTCTCTCGCTAATAGTACTGATAATTAATATTTGACCTCCACGAGGAGAACAACCATGTCCTCCTTAAATAAAACACATTGTTTACAATACATAGAGTTATTTTAATATTATTAGCTTTAGTTATAATAATTTTTCTACATATTTTATTTTAATTTTTGTTTTCAGTTAAAGTTATATACGTTGAAAAATCTAGAAAAAAATCTTTCCTTCCACTCAAAACCAGGCATTTACATAATTGCTATAATAATTATATATGGGGTATTTTGAGCTGAAACTTCAGGCGGATTCTGGGGACACATACTGGGGACTTATATTACATCTTGTAAAAAGGGGCATAATAGGTCCCCTTTCAATTTCAGTTGAATAAGTTTGAGTTATTTTAGTACTTCAACTTAAACAAAACAAAAAAAGATTTTGGTCATGATAAGCAGAAAAGTGGTTCTGTCCTGAATGGCCCTTAGGGTGCCCCATTTCTCATTTTATAATTCAGGAGGCTGCTATTTGGGACAGGGCCTATGATGAAACTCAAGTCTGGCTACGCAAGACTAATTTTACCCAGACAGAAGCTGCTAACAGCATCAGGTGCATGTGTGTGTGTGTGTGTGCTTGAGTTTTGAGGGGACAGATTTCTGACCTCTGATTCTCTCCAGGGTCTTGGCTGCTGTCTCTCTGACCTGGTTAATGAGCTCCTGTCGGGCCTGTTCAATCCGCATGGCCTGACGAAAAATAAGTTACAGAGAGAGGGAGAAATAAAGGAAGACAGATTTCAATGCAAAACAATGAAGCAGATTTTAGCCCAGGTCCCAGTGTCCTGATGAAACTGGGTTAATGGACCAGATTTTAAATCTCATCTGTTGCCATGTGAACAATAGCGGTGCTACACTGTTATTGGGTCTCTAAATCTAGTGAGGACACTACAGACATATAGACACTTAACCTGGATGAGCTATTTTGAAAACCTCAATTACTTTATGTCAGTGGCAAGCGAATCATTGTGACAGGTGCAGTACCTTCTCCTCCCTGCTGATGGCGCTGTGCCTAGAGATCGTCTCCATTCGCCCTCGGTAAACGGCACAGTCTCTCTCGATCTCCTCAACTTCCTGCAGGGAAAACGTCACAGCGATCCTGGGTACTGGTATATCCGACCAGAAGATGTAATGCTGTTTAATGGAACAGATGGAGTTAAATCAGAGCCAAAAATCATCCCCAATAAAAACGTATTTTTTTTTAGTAAAAGTGACAGTAAAAACATTTCAACACTGATAAGAAAATAATACTACTTTAAAGTAGTAAATAAGCATATTAGAATAATTTATGAAGGATCATGCAAGTAATTCAGCTTTGCACAACATGCATAAATTATACTTCAAAATATATTCAAATAGAAAACAATTATTTTAAATTGTAGTACTATTGCACAATATTTCGGATCAAATAAATCAGCCCTGATAAGCAGAAGAGAACAAAAAAAAAGTCTTCCTGATCCAACTTTTGGACAGTAGTTGAAAGCACGTTGAAGGGTTTGAAGGGCACCTGTGGGCAGCAGATTTTCAGAAGATTGATTGTTTTCCCGCAGACATAAACATCATTTGCGATGTGTTTGAGGAACACCGGCACACAGTCCTCCGCATCCCGGGAAATGAGAGTGTAGCCCTGAGTCCAAAAGTTCTTATCTGAATAAACAGAGATCCATTTATTTCTGGAGGGTTTTACATAAATGACATATTGATTTTAAGACCGTTATCACTGATGTAAACACACACCATCAGTGTTTTATTTTGAATCTAATAATGCAGCATAAAATTAAAGTGTGAGATTGAGAAACTCACCTCTGTAGGTCAGATAATCCTCATTGACCTCAATCATAAACTCTTTATAAACGTCACGGAAAACTCCACTGTACACCCAGTCTGAAACAAACCTACAAACCAACACAGACATTTAGCTAAAGGTAAACTGTGCAATTTTATTTTATCTTTTTTCAAAATGAACAATTTAAATGAGTCAATACACCATTAACACTTCTTCCAAAAGAAGTTTGTTTTTGTCTTGATTTTGACCCTGATTCACTTTGATAAGCCTGTTATAAATGTTTATATTTTAGATTATAAAATCACTCATCCTGTCATATCTGAAAAGAGAGAAAAGTAGCTCCGGCACGTGCAGTGTTAGAGGGTAGGTGTCACACCGTTAAAAAAAAAAAAGCTGAACAGAGGGGAGCGTGAGAGTGAACGCGTCAGATCTCGTAATAAAACAAGAATCAACATCGACTTGGCTTTTTTGGAAATGCCGAGTTGGAAAAGCTTTTTGGAAATGCCGAATGTTTTTCAGAGCGTTCGATCTAATGGACAAAATAAGCTCACGCATACAGTACAGACAGAAGTTTTAATTTCTGCTCTGACAGGCGTAAGACCAGCCGAACCCTGTGAGTGTGTGTTAGAAATCAGGAATGGTGAGAACTTTGTGCTTAGAAGGTTTTTCATCGTCAAACCAAACTTGGGTCTTTAGTTAAAGTTTAAATCCCGTCTGGCCAGCGCTCTTCCCATAATGTTCATTCATTAGGTCAGTAGACAGAGAGTAAGAGGGTCTTTTGTGGTTGTTCGAATGCATTTGACCACATGAGCGACTACCTCTGGAAGTGGTCAAAAGTGGACGAGTTCGAAACATTTTAGACCCTGTTTACACCTGTATTTAGAGTCGACCAACTGTGATCTAATCATCCAAAAATTATGTTATTTTTACATGTTTTAGCGTGCGCCTTATACTGTGGTGCGCCTCGTGTGTGGGTTAAGCACACATAGACTCATAATTGCGCCTGCACCTTATAACCCAGTGCGCCTTATGGTGCAGAAAATGCGGTGCTTTATTATGGAGATAAATTTCCATATGTATCCCTCTAAAATTTATTTCACATTTATGCATTTTCAGACGCTTTTATCCAAAGCGACTTACATTGCATTCAAGGAACACATTGAATCAGTTCTTGCTTTCCCTGGGATCGAACCCATGACCTTGGTGTTGTAAACACCAATGCTCTACTGATTGAGCTACAGGAAAGAAAGATCTCTAACAGAGATCACTGTAAAGCACAATCTACTGTAAAGGGTCGTTTCATTATGGTTGTTGTGGCTGTGCTGGAATTTATTTTCAAGGAAGTGCCGTGTCTATTAATGCGTTAAGCTACAGTAACAGCTTCATCTAGTCAGATTGAGATCTTTTCCATCTAAACTGGTTATATATCTTAAGTCTACCAGTGAATGTGTTATGAGCAGTGGGATAAAAATCTCTCTTTCTTTAGTTATGAGAAGGAACTGAATTCATCCATATAGTTACACAGAACTGAAAAACAACCAAAACAATGTTCTTCTTCAAAATGCTGATTGACAGACATGGCCTTTATGTGGTTGTGTAGGAAAGAGCAGCATGAGGATTCTTCATTGATATTGCACAAGAAAAATAACAGTTGAAGATGAGTAAATAATAGCAATAATGGCAGCCAAACACTACTGAAACACTTTCATAGTATCAGTCACTTGGAAAAAATATAGTGCGTCAAAACCCACTCTGCTTTTAAGTGATCTTCTTGAGCTGAATAATGGAAAAATAAGTAGAGCGATAGAAGAGATAAGTTTCTTACCGCGTGTACGGCTCACAGCTGCTCTTCAGCAGCGACAGCAGCACTGGATGATTCTCATTACTGCAGTTACTCTGAGCTTCATTATACAGACACGACAGCAGTTTTACACCCTAAACACAGACATCACACTGCCAATTACACAAACAGAACCACAACGCCCACCTGTCTGCAACAACTCAAACAACGTCTTCAAACTCAAAGCTGTCATAAGTATGTGAAGTGTGCAACGAGTGTTTCTTACCATGGGGAATGATGCTCGGCCCACACCAGCGATTCCATCCACACAACACAGTTCTGACAAATACCTAAGAAACACACAATTACATGGATTAATATCTGCCAAAAATGATTTTTCTCTTACAGACTACATATTTATTAGATTTTGTACTTCTAATGTCCACTAATAATGACACTGAGGGATCAGTAACAAGTTTTCTTTTTTTGCGCATAGTTTAGATTCTTACGAGCCCTACCAACATTTTTAAGTGACCTCAACACAAAATTAATATATATATTATTTTTGTGTGTGTACATACAGTGGAGTTTGGTTATGTCGACGGCCTCGGGGGTTGCAAAAAAGCAACGATAAAACCCATTTAACATATATTAACATATTTTCACACATATAACCCGCAGACGCAGATAATCCGCACGCTCATACAGCCAGCGGGTTTTGGGTAAAAGATAGTTGGCATAAGCCGCACCTTTATATAACCTGCACCCATAGATTGATGAACTTTTTTGTGTAAGATCACATTTCGAATATCAAATGTTACTCGCATGACGTCAATTATCATAACTGTTCAGGCTCGGTACACAGTGCTTGTGCACGAAATTCACACAATAAAAAAAAACAACAAGTCAGAATCAGAAGAAAAACAAAAAGTGGATGAGATGAGAAGAGCCCACCCTCATGGCAGCACAGCCAATCACGTCTTCTTGCATGATTGACAGGTGAGACAGCCTATCAGATTGATAGTGGAAGTGAAGAGCCAGCTGTCAGCTGTCAGAGCGCCAAAGACAACAACCCTCGCAAGAAAGAAAAATGAAAATGTATTGATGTACATGATGTGAGTTATTAAATGAGAATGTACATGCTTGTGTTTTTGGAGTCTTTTTACACAACAGTGTTGCTGCGATTTGTTCGGTAAAGCGATCAGCATTCATCTAAAAAAAATGTACATACACTGACAGTGTATTTGTTTGCTAACAACAAAAGGCATATGTAAAACCACCACAATAAAAACCACCTTCGACTCTTGATACAAACCTTCAATTATATTCTCCAACAATGCAAACACAAAGATTGCTCACAAAATCACAAAAAACGTGCGGGATGCTACAGAGTGTTTTCCCTCAGACGAGATCAATGACAGGGAGTGAACCGTGAGCGGACCGCGATCCACGTGCAACGCAAACTCTGCGCATGCGCAGTGAACTAGGTACGCTAATCAGTCACGAAATAACCATGTGAAGTGGCGACTTCGTCCCTGTTTTGTGCTCGAAATATTAGATTTCGGTGACCTTAACGAATGGAAAATACTAAGACAAATAGGGAGTTTGGCGGTTCTACTTCAAAAACATAGACATAAACATCATAAACAATATAAACAATGGCGAGTTAACCGTGACTCGAGATAAGTGAACTCCACTGTACATTATTTTAAATATACAAGTATTTTGCATTGTAAATAAAGTGTTTAATCCATTTTATTTAAAAAAAATATACATAAAAATCCTTCATGTGAGCCATTTAAATCATTTGTGGATTTTTTTTTTTTTCCGTGACAAGATGACAGGATGGCAGCCTCGGTTTTTTGCTCTTCAGTGATTGTCTTGTCTTTGTTTGTTCCGCCATACAAAAAATCCCAGCATGTGACCACATGTACTGTGTATGTTATGTATTGTTATTTGCCATGTAAACTCATGTTGTGTTGTATATGTGCACTGGAAGCTTCAATACCAAGACAAATTCCTTGTGGGTGCAAGCACACTTGGCAATAAAGCTCTTTCTGATTCTGATTCTGATTCAGATTTACCTGAGCTGACGCCCCAGTTTGCGGAAATGACATGCAATGGTTAATAGACTCAGAGAGGCCGGTGTGCTCAGCACACACGCTCTGTAGTAATGCAGGTAACGCCGTAGCCCACCTGTGAAGGCCTGAGACACACACACACACACAAGCATCACTGCAACATGTTGTTATGGGGAAAGAATCCTAAAGTACTGTGAGAAATGACAGCATGCCTCACCTGGAAGACGAGTCCCTTCTGACTCCCGCTGCTCAGGGAGAAGCGGCTGAGACGCAGATAGTGTGTGCCGTACTGCGCCAGCTCACCCAGCAGCCGAGACACACTCTCAGGGGACGTCCCAGACACACATATATCCGGACGAACATCAAACTGTACACTAGCCTTGAGTGGCAAATGAAGCAGAAGAAAAAGTTCTTATTAATTATACACTTTTAAAATGTACAATCTATAAAAAAGTAATGTTGTGATGTATTTTGAATTCTGCTACCTCGTTGAGAGGAAAGGTGCCAGAGGAGACCCCGATCAGCACGTTGAGCACGTCTTTGACCAGCTGACTCTGGCAGTCCAGCGGCAGTGGCAGGAGCGGTGACGGTGTCTGTGTGGACAGAATGTTCCTCATTTCTCCTTCCCACAGCCGGTACAGCTGATCAAACGCCTCTCTGCCCGCCTCTGTCAGGTACGGCGGTTCCTTCTGACCTGGTGGGCTGAAGGAGAGAAAGAAAAAGATGACAAATGTGGACCATGTTCAAACCACTTCTTTTAAACTAGCTGGTAGGGGAGCATTTCAATGCAATCAATTACTCTACCTCATGTTGTTCTACATTTACATTTTCACATTTCTGCATTTGGCAGACGATTTTATCCAAAGTGACTTACATTGCATTCAAGGAACACATTGATATTCTAATCAGTTCTTGCTTTCCCTGGGAATCGAACCCATGCACTTGTTGTTGCAAGCTCCACATTTGAGCTACAGGAAGCTAAAATAGACTATAATAATTGGAATATCAGAAGGCATTAAATATAACATTCATTATGAGTTTATTCAACCACAAATGAAAGGTCAGTCATTATTTACACTCCCTAATGTCATTCCAAACCCATAAGCCTTTCTTTGGAACACAAATGAAGATCTTTTTGTTGAAATTTGATGATTTTTCTGTCCCTTCATTGACAGCAACCCGTTGATGCTTCAAAAGTTCATGAAGAGATCGTAAAACTAATCCATATGAACTGAGCAATTTAGTCAGAATTTTGATCTCTTTCTATGATGAACAGACTTAATTAGGCTTCCATTAACATTTAAACATTGATGTTCACAACTGAACCTGCTTGACGCGGGAGAACAAACCTCATTGGTTCTTGCAGAAGCTTAAACAAGCTGTGTAACACGAGAATGAACCTCATTGGTTGATGAATGTTTATATTTGAATAAAAGCTTAAATTAAATCTGTTCATCACATAAAGCGATCGAGTCTCTTCATAAAATTTGGACTAAACTGATCAATTCATATGGATTAGTTTTAGAATCTCTTCATGAACTTTTTTAAGTGTCAAAGAGGGATTTGCAACCTCCTCCAGACGCCCCCAAACACACACCACTCAATGCAGGGACAAAAAAACTCAGATTTCATAAAAAAAATATGGGTTTGGAATGAATTGACAGAATTTAAATTTTGGGGGTGAACATTTAGATCAGGTTTTTAAAATTGCTTTATATGAGTCAAAGTGTTTATCCAGTTTTGAAAGTAATAATAATCTGAAATTTGGTCAAATGTTATTGTGCAGATTTTAAAAGAATTCGAACCACTGTCAGTCTGATCAACTCTCTCTTACCACCCAATGTTCTCCCAACAGCGTCGTCTGCCGGGCACGAATGTCCGAAGGGCCTCCCATACGTCGATCTCAGGGCTGGGACTCGGCTCGGATTGGGAATCTGGAGTCAAATTAGAGGCAGACTGGAAGCCTTCGTCATCAGACTGATCGAGACACAGAGGAACCTGCAGAAACAACAACATACACGTTACCAGAAAGAACAAGGCGAAAACACAAAGGCCTGGTTTCACAGACAAGGCTTAGATTAAGCCAGGATTAGGCTCTGGTTCAATTAGGGCATTTAAGAGTTGTTTTTAAAAAATATGCCTTAGAATAAAACAATATTGGTGATGTGCAACTTAAGACAAAACGATGGCATCGACATATTTTAAAAGATTGCTATCAGCTCAAACCATTTCTATAATAGATTTAAACCTTGTCTGTGAAACTGGGGCTTAATAAAGAAGAATCGATAACTTTAGTATCCTTACCCGTATGCTGAGTCCAGTAATGTCTGCGTTACTGGGGACGGGCGGCAGGTCCAGTCGGATGTCCATATCTGCCGTTCTGGAGTGCTGTAGGGCACCAAACAGTGACAGTCGGGTCTCTCTCTCAAACTTCTCCTCAGCATCCGGTCTGCGGCCCAGTCCGAGCAGCCCTGTGCCCGGTGGAGCGTCCATGATGCTCAGGGTCCTGCAGACACTCCCGTACGCACCCCACTCCTCCGCACAGATCAAAGACCACGCCCTCTCCTCCAACCGCTGCATGTCCTGGCTCAGGTACCCGCCCAACGGGTATCGGCGCAGCACGGGACGCTCCCGCCGCATGTAGTCGCGACTGAAAGACAGAGGGGGCGGAGCTACAGACCCGGCCAGCTGCACCAGGAGCTCCAGGACGGAATTGAGTTCAGACAGTTCCGTCCCGTCCCGTAGCTGACCCAGGAGCTCCTCCAACCTCTCGGCCTCCTCATCGCGGCCGGACACACGCAGGTCAAACGAGATCATCAGTATTTTATTATGGGCAGGTGTGTTCGCAAGGGCATTCGGTGCTTGTTTGGACAACCCGTCTTGGAAGAGTCCCGCTAGTAGCGCCCCGTACGCACGTTTGCGCAGGGTCCGACGCGCCGACTCCCGCGACACTGTGCCCAGAGCGCGACGTTTCCATGACAACCCAGAGATGCTGCAGTCGCAGAGCGCGCCCAGCAGTCCTGTGATGCTGCTGTTGTTGCTTTGGCAACCGGACATCTCAGCGAGAGCGCGTGATCATGGTGCAGCAAAACCTGCGGCAAAAAAAACAAACTACATTTATGTCGCAAAATCATGGAAGTTCTCACAATAATTAATTACTAGACTACATGAACAGTTCTTAAAAAGATAAATTGTTCATAATTATGAATCTATTTTATTTGTCTTTAATGGTAAATTGTCTGAATATCTTATGTATCTTCCTGTCTTATTTGCACTTTTGGGTGTAACGCATTACAAGTAACTTGAGTTAAGTAGTCAAAATTGTTTTTTCAAGTAACTAGTAAAGTAACTCATAACTTTTAAAATTACAACAAAATATCCGAGTTGCTTTTTCATACAAATATCGCATGTTTCTTTGTTTTCCCATTTATTGACTGACACATCTCCTGTCCTCATGTTGAGAGAAATCAGGAGTCGTTTGTGTGTTTGAGTGTATGTGTGTGAGTAAACATGAGATCTAGACTAATTATTGTAGATCTAGACTAAAAGTGAGCATTTATTAATCTCACTTGCACAAAAACAGATTCAGTTTTCCTCAAGATGAATAAAATTAGTGAAATTAAAAATCAAAACATTACAAAAACCTCCAATAATTTATTAGTAAATTTATTAAGTAACGTTCACCAACACTAATTGTTTATAATATCTTTCAATCTCAATGAATGAACTATACAAAACAGACAGCTAAAATATGTCATTGCATACGAATAATTAAGGTTTATCAGACTCATAAAGGTTTATTTAGCAAATAAACACATTGTATTTGACATATTTAATACCGAAGGCAGTACTGCAGCGTATAAACGTGTCTGAGATAATTTACTCACGTTGGAAATCGAGCATAAGCTGTCCGAGCTGCAGGTGTTTAATCCGCATTAATTAATAAATATTATTAGCAATAAAACACAAGGATTTGACGCACATAAACACACGAGCTTGATTTCCTTAACCGCCGCGCGACACACTGAAGTCCCGCCTCCCCTCTGCTCTTATTGGATGAGACAGAAGAGACTGTACGTTCATTGGCTAAACCAGACACGTGTGAGCGCCCACTCAGTAATTTCATTGGATCAAATGTATGCACTGGATGTACAGTGACTGATAGAGCGGCCCCTAGCGGCGTCGCGCCGAATTTGTTTGCATTTTCTTATCCAGACTAAATGTATTAATATATTAACGTTTTATTTTGTATATGTGATACACATACTCTCAATTATCAATATTTTATTTCTCATCATACAACATTCCTTTAACTCCAGTCCAGATGCTACTGAAAGTGCATATTTGAGTATTTATGTGCCACTGTTAGTACATGCATGTCTGTGAACACTGCATTTTTTAATCACCCCATAGGCAACAAAGTCAGTCAAGTCGTTAGTTATTTATGAATCGTGTAGTATTGTTCTGTTTAATGGCTCTGAATGCATTGGTAATAATAAGGTTTCATATAACAATTGAACTTTTACATTTACATGCAGATGTATTTGGTCTCCTGTCAGCGAAAACAGGCTGGTTCACTTCGCCTGAGGGGAAAACAGAGCCAAAAGTGAACTTTCTAACAAGCTAGAGAAGAGCAAGGGGGGAGAGAAGATGTCCCTGAAGTGCGAGGAACAACAACCCCATTCAGGTTCAAACTCTCCCTCTGGCTCCTGTGAGATATGCAGATGCTTTGAACACGTCCACAAGCTACAGCTGTTTGTGGTCAAGCACTACATTATTAATCATGACAATTCCCTTTTTGACTTTCTGAGGTTTTCTTGGACCGCAGCCGAGGGAGAGTTCTTGAGTGTGTGTGAGTTTGAGGGTCCGTGTCTCCCTTTAAGGCAAAGCTGAAGAAATCTCATTAATATCTGAGGGTGAGACACCACCGCAGGTGAATGCAAACACAAACACCTGCCAGAATGGGCTTTCCTTGAGTGATGGCTCTCACAGCGAGAATGAAAAAGGGCCCGATCTTCTTATTTTCCCTGCTTGTGGAAAATATGAGCTGTTTTTTCAAAGCTCAGGCCCAGTTGCATGGAATCGTGACTAAGTTAATTCAGTGTCTATGCAGGGGGGCCGCACGGTCTGATCGGATTAATTCAGTTATAGAGTCATGGGTAGCAGAAGCTCTTATGAAACAGAGAGTCTCTCGCTCAGACCTGCTCTTCCCCATGTTTAACTAGAAGACAGAGACTCATATAATGCTTATTACTGGGGTTTTATTCATTTACATAAGTCAAGAGGCATAAAAGGTGAAGGGTTTATATTTAAACTGTCTTCTTCCCCTCTAAAAATCTAATAAGGAAGAGGTGCGATTAGATTTCTGTCTGCTGCGTAAGTCGTGAAGGGATTTCTGATTGCCTGATTGAAATATTGCCAAATATCTGACTGTTTAGATCTGTTTGGTGGGCTCAAAACTTCAGATGTGTTGGTTTTTACACTGTCCTTTTGCTTTACTTCTCCAAAAACACTTTTGAAGGATGTTCTCATTTTTTCACATCTAATTTTTCATCAACAGACCCACTTTAAGCTCTCATTGGGGGTCTTAAAATGACAAGACAATGCTTATTTTGTTTAGCCCTGCCCACATACACACACTTGCAGTCTTGGCCACTTGACAGGTAAATGCGAAAGACTGTCCCATGTCTTAAAAATGCCGAAGCGCAGCAGCCTGCAAAGTCATTGCCTGATAAGGCAGCTTGTTTTTGGATGCAGTCCTGCAGTTTTCACGCCTACTTGAACACTTGGGCCAAATACGTCATGTAAATTGACAAAGTGGTCAAAAGCAAAGGCCACAAGAGGGGGTATTTAAACAGGCCTTTATTTTTTCATAATTATCTGCTTCCAAAGAGACAAAAACCTAATTTTATACCCCAAATAAATAGAGGATCCTGGTTTAAAACTGTAGTTTTAATAATAACTCTGAATGAAATCAGTTTGTGAGTCAAAAAGCCATTTGTTTTCAGTGAACGCTTTTGATTTAAGGCAACATGAGCGGCAGCTTTATGTAAATTAAATGTTTTTTATGGCATTTCACTATGGGCGGGGCTAGAAAACAAAAGCAGACTGACAAAACAAAGGCTGCATCCGAACTACAAAATTAATAGTTAATCCGAACTAAATTCCTTGTTTATTGCGGTTAATGTGGACCGGAACCCCCCGCGATAGGTTAAAATCCGCGAAATAGGATCAGCCAATCAGCTCACGGGATACATCCATCTCGCGTCGGGAACCAATCACGTGTCTTGTCTGAGTGCCGCGGGTGTGTACAAAGCCTCTGAGAGAGTTTTTCTCTTTGACTGGCATCTTGGGAAACGTGCACATCACGATAAAACAACGCTGCTTTCCGCAATATGGCTGCTGATATGGCGGCAATTTTGAATTTATATTTTTCGATAAATATTTTTGAAATATCCGCGATGCACTGAGGCAGCAAAACTTGAACCGCGAAGTGGCGAGGGATTACTGTATATAGCAGGAGGAGAACAATATTGGACAAAAGAAGTGTCTGAACTCACAGTATAAAAGTCATAAACTCATAAAAGTCCCCCAATGATCTTCTACTTCCGGTGAGATTCTGAAGTGTGCATTGACGGACACTTTACCATCCCATGAGGCCACAGGAGAAGATTTGTGAATGACTGTGAAACATGATGAACCTAGTTTGTCTAGATTACATTCATACTCTATAGAAGGTCATACTTTTTTGCCATTTCGAAGACATTACTGATTCAAAACATGCACCTTCTCAAGACAGCATGCGATTTGGGATGCAGCCTCACCTACATTCATTATTCCTTGTACTGCTGGTTGCTACGAGGCGATCCTATTGGTTCCCATCAGTGCTTATTTGCATAAATTTGAACTTATTTTACAGAGGAGAAAACACTTCCCATATGTTGTGTTATAGCTGTCATCTCGCTTTTTAGAAGCTAATCGAACTAAGCAGATGTTCAGATGTTTCATCCACAAGAACCATGACCCAAACTATGTGGAAACAGGATGAACATGGTTTGTGTGGTTAATACTGGCTGCTGAGGAAGCTCCGCTGTCCTTTAAAGACATAAACGCCTGTGCTGACAGCAAAATGTCATGTAGATCTCATCATTAAAGGTCACATAATGTCTTTACGTCACCTGATTCTTTAGAGACCCTCTAGATCAGGGGCCAGAAAAGAGGAGAAAGCCAACACTTGAGAAATGGACGTGTATATTTATTCACATAAGGATGGCCTGTTGGACATGTGATGACAGTTCACACACACACACACACACACAACATCAGTCCTCCGGGAGCCGAAAGAGAATTCGCCATCCTCCGCAATCCGTTGCTCTCGGCACATTCACAAGGGAAAAGGGAAAAGAAAAATGTCGACGATAACAACAAACATGTTTTCTCAGAGCATAACGCACAGGAGAACAGTGTAGACAGATTTGCATTTTAATACAAAGGCATATATTTTCTTTAGGACATAAAATAATGATATTAACTGCACAGCAGTAAGAAAAGGTCGTGTACAGATTGTTTGTTCATACACACCATTGAAACACAATTTTGGGTCAGTACAATAATAAAAACATTTGTGCTAATCAATAATTCCTTTTGCATAAAGACCAAAAGTAATGGCAGCGGTCCGGAGGGAATGTTTTGACATTTTCCTCCGCACATTTATTCAGCTCGAGCGTTTTTCCCAATGCAGTAAAACTCCTAAAAAGCGCACGCACACACACTCACCACAAACGATCTGCACGGTAATAAAAACGGCGTTTTTGCTCTATACATACAGCATGTTCAAATATATTGGCATATTCTGGCTACAGCACACCTCTGAATACTGCACTTACTGATGTCTAACACCACACTTCACGTACGCCACGACCTCTGACCTCTACACGCCCCACGACTACCGAAACCCCACCCACCCCGACCTCTTCAATACCACCGCACGGTCACGTTGACACAATTTTAAGGCACGTTTTGGCTACAGAAAGGCGTTAAAAGAAGCGTTTCACACTCGACTACGGACACTTGCGTTTGTGCTTGTGCTTTAAAGGGATAGTTCATTGTTAAAAAGGAAAGTTCCAGAATGATTTACTCACCAAACCCATTACATTTTTTCAATGGAACACAAAAGTAGCCATTTTTTTACTCTTTTTTTTTTTTTGGCGGGAAACGCATGAAGAATCTTCAGACATTGGAATTTGGAATGCAAAAATTAGTCGTTTTTCATCTTGTTTTCCAGGACAATCATCTACACATTCTTAAATCAAGATACAGTGATTTGAGAAGCAAAATGACAAAAATATCAAAATGAGTTTATGCTTAAAACAAGAAAAAGAAAAAAAAATCTTGCAAACGAGGCAAGAAAAATAAACTTATATCTTTTTTTTCCCCTATATTAGCAGATTAACAATGTCAAAAAAAAAACTCTTTCAGAAAACAATGTCATTTTGCTTTTCAAGTACATGCATCTTGATTAAAGAATGTTTAGATATAATGGAAACAAGACAAAAACACTGAGCAAGATCATTTTGTTGCAAAAAATGATGATTCGATTTTTATTTTTGTGTGAACAATCCCTTTAAGCTGAAAGAGAAAGATCGGAAAGCATGGAGTCAGCATCACGCATGCAGTTCGGGTCAAACGCAGCTCCCGCTGGTAGTGTTAAAGCGGAGGGAAGAGAGAGGGAGGGCCGCGCCGAAGAGCTTCACGCCAAGCAGCGCCGCCCAACTCTCGACACAAACGGAGGAATCTCCACAAGCGACTTCGCAAGCCATCTGCCACCGTGATGCCGCTGCTCTCAGATCAGTGACCGGCTGCGATTTCAGACCAGAGGAGGCTGTGAAACTCCCTGAACTGATGAAACACACGGGCCGCGTTCACAGAAAACCTGTTTAAAGAGCCTGTGAAGTATCATAACATCTATATGCGAATGTACTCATTCGTTTACATGTCAGGGACTATGTTTTCTGGCAGAAGAATAACAACGCTTTAATGAAAGTACTTAGAAACGGTTAAATAAAATCAACCATGGCTATGTTATGTAACTCCTAACAATACTCTTAAGCCGTTACTATAGCGGAGTCTCGATTCAGAGGCTGCGTCCTTCAAAGGCCGACGAAGGCGGTACCAATTCGAAGGCTCCTTCAAATGCGGCAGATGTAACAATCCTCTAGTCTAGGCTATACCGTCCCATGTGACTACATCTGCAGCCTTCGAAGGACGCAGGCTCTGAACAGCTAATATTCTCGTACCTTATTGCTTAATTTTAGCATATACTGTACACTAGCATTCAAAAGTTTGGCGTAAGATTTTTTTTTCTTTAAGGAAATGAATACTTTTATTCAGCAAGGATGCATTCAATTGATCAAAGTGACAATAAAGACATTTCTAATGTTAAAAATCATTTTTATTTCAAATAAATGCTGCACTTTATTCATCGGAATCCTGATAAAAATGGTAACACGGTATCACGCTTTCCATAAAAATACGAAGCAGCACAACTGTTTTCAACACTGATAATATTTAGAAATGTTTCTTGATCATCAAACTATACTGATTTCTGAAGGATCATGTGACTAAAGTAAGGATGCATGAGAGAAATAAAGGACATTTTACATTTATAAAACAGCTATTTTCCAATATTACTATTTTTACTATACTTTGATTAAATATGGTAAATGCAGCCTTGGTGAGCAAAGAGAATTCTTTAAAAACAGAAAAAATCTTACCAACCCTACCTTTATGAACGGTGGTTTATATGCATGTATACACATCGCCTTTTTATCTGGGCAAAAGAATCTTGTCCTTTTGTCCACAGCTCTCTAGAATGAGAGTGTCCCTTCCTTCTAACTTATAGACAATTAGAAGAAAAATAAAAGTCTTTAAGACACTAAACCAAATGTAAAGGGCACAAATCAAAAAAAAAAAAAAAGGATTCATACAAAGATAACAGCGTCTCTCGGAGCAGAATTTTGGCTGAGTTCTACAGCTCCATCTTGTTTAGTGGCGAATTACAAACAAATTAGTGTGTCATTATCCTCTCTGCCAAAATAAAGCCATTAACGTTCCAGATCACACATCGAAACCATTCCAACGGAGCCACAAAGAGTCAAACGAGATGCTTTCAGTCAATCCTCTCAGCTCTGCTCGCAAGAACGTCTCGAAGGCCAGACACACTCTGTGCAAGTGTACGTCTATTTCAGGCCTCACACACGTTTATATATCAGGCACTGCCAAAAATCTGTCCTGCGCATCCGCTATTTGTGCCATACGGAATAAAGTCAGTCAGTAGCGAAGCTCTCACAATAAAACCACTTTCTGAAATGAAACATCTCTGAAATAGACTTTCAGTTACCCTCATACATAAAAATGAAATGCCTTCTTATAATACCATCATATTCTTTTATTATTGCCTGTCTTGATTATCTGTGGATCTAATAGCGAGTCCATATGGCTGAACCGAAACAGGTGTTTATGAAACAAACGATCATTTGAAAGTCAAAATGCATGTTTGGAATCACATACTAGCAAACCGTCTTTATATTATATAATTACCGGTATGAATCTTTACAACCAAATGACTAGTAAGTTTAAATTTGAATAATGAGTTAAAAAAAGGGCAACACTTTATTTTAAGGAGACGTTGTTGTACTTACTATAGTAATAAATGTAGTAACTAACCCAAAACCAAACCTTAACTCTATAGTAAGTACAGTAATACCTCAGTTTACGAGTGACTCAGTATACGAGCAAATCGGTGTACGAGCATTGTATTGGTGTGCCAGAAGAATTTTCCCCTCACCCACGCGCATTTTTGTGTGGAAAAGTCCTAACGCTCAGCATCGCTGCACGTATTGTTACTGGAAATATCCTAAACACAGCCTCTCATAAAACAGTCACGCGGTTCCAACCCCTTTATCACCCCTGCACTCGATCATTCTCTCAGCGTCAATCGGTCCAGTTGCATCATTCACCACAGTGCATTATTAAGTTGTTGTTCATTCCATTAATCATCACAACGACTATGATGAAACTTTATTAACGGAGCATGTGTTACCAACACGACACATTGCATACTAATGAGGCTCATGTGCGTTACAGTAAATTGTCAAGTATTTTTAGAGTTTAATTGTCAATTATTAATTAGTATTTATATGAGATCTTAATGGTTATAATTTTAAATGTAATTAATAGGGTAAAACCAAAAAAATATTTAAAATGGGCATTTATGGTCATGTGGAACGAATCAAGTGATTTTTAGTGCATTCTTATGGGGAAAATTGTTTTGGTGTACAAGCTCGCTCTTGGAACGAATCAAACTCGTAAACTGTATATGTAGTTAATTAATATTACTCAGTAATTATTTGAGTAAGTGCAATTATAAATACGTCACCTTAAAATAAAGCGCAACTCAAGGGAGGAGGAGGAATCTTACATTCAAAATCGCATGGATTCCTATTGATTAGTATTGTATAGCCGAACAACAGTAAATGTGGCCGCAGCTTTATAATGCCAATTTTACAGACACAGATCATGTTCACATTATACCAATAGAGTACGTACTATAGGGATAGTACGAGTAGTATGCTAGTATGATGTTCTAAACACATCCCATGCAATCCTTAGTCAGCTTCAGCTGCTTTTGATTGGACGACACCAGATATGACCTCACTGTAGGCACATCCCACAGGGTCATGGGCAGCTCCCTTTTGGTCAAAATATAGGCATCCTTTTACACACACACACACACACACACACACACACTCACAGAAGCTTTAAAAACAACTGACACAAGGCCGTCTATTTAAAAAGTTATTTTCCTCTTATAAAGCTTTCTGCATAAAGACTGCACATTAAAAAAAATATAGAATACAATTCTTAAAACCTTTTGTCTCTACGCAGGAGGAAACTGAACATCTGATTATAGCGACGGGCTAAATACACACTGAGAGTGTTGGTACAGGGTTAGAGGTCGGTCACTTTGTTCTCCAGAGCTGCGGCGATCTGTTGCAGTCTCAGTGTTAACTGTTTACTCTGGGCGGCGGGGTCTTCATCCAGAGACATGATGATCTGCACACACAGTCAGGGAAAGATTCATCCCTCTATCAATCAACAACTGTCTGTCTATCTGTCCATCTATCATTGTCTGTCTGATGCATCAGTATATTCATCCAATCATGGTAAAATATGTATTTTAGTTTTTCCCCCATCATCTTTTATTTATTTATTTAAATGGTCCTGCTGTGTGACAAATTAATTTGAACTGTTACTCCAACTATATGAATATTAATTATGCAAGAATTAGGAAATGGTGTTAAAAAAGTTTTAGATGAAATCAAGCATGTCACTGTTGACAGTCCCTCATGACAATACCTCGTGTTTTGTTTGTGTGTGCGTGCGAGTGTGTGCGTGCGAGTGTGTGTGTGCGCGTGTGAGTGTGTCTGGGTGTGTGCATGTGAGTGTGCATTATATTTAGTGTGTGTGTGTGTGTGTGTGTGTGTGATGGGTTTTGGGTGTGTGTGTTTTTTTGTTTTTTTGGGTGTGCGCATGTGAGTGTGTATTCTAGTGTGTCTGTGTGCGCGCGCGCGAATGTGTGTGGGTATGAGTGTGTATTCTAGTGTGTGTGTGTGTGTGAGAGAGATTGGGTTTTGTATGTGTGTGCATGTGTGTGATTGGGTTTTGATTGGGTTTCCAGTGAGTATTCTAGTGTGTGTGTGTGCGCACGCGTGTGGGTTTGAATGTGTATTCTAGTGTGTGTGCATGTGAGTGTATATTATATTGTGTGTATGTGTGTGTGCGTGTGATTGGGTTTTGTGGGTGTGTGCATATGAGTGTGTATTCTAGTGTGTGTATGTTATTGGGTGTATTCAAGTGTGTGTGTGGGTGTGACTGGGTTTTGTGGGTGTGTGCATGTAAGTGTGTATTCTAGTGTGTGCGTGCATGTGTGTGTTTCGGTGTGTATGTGAGTGTGTGTGATTGGGTGTGTATGTGAGTGTGTCTTCTAGAATGTGTATTCTAGTGTGCGTGTGTGTGTGTGAGTGTGTATTCTAGTGTGCGTGTGTGTGTGAGTGTGTATTCTGGTGTGTGTGTGTGTGTGAGTGTGTATTCTAGTGTGCGCATGTGTGTATTCTAGTGTGTGTGTGTGTGTGTGTGTGTGAGTATTCTAGTGTGTGTGTGTGTGTGAGTGTGTATTCTAGTGTGTTTGTGTGTGCGTGTGTGTGTGTGTGTGTACTTGAACAACTACAACTTGAGTTTTAGTTCTGATGGGCAGGGTTAGGGTAAGGAGTGAGAGACTGCATTGTGTCAATTGTGTGAATGTCCTTACAAAGATAGATGTGCAAGAATGTGTGTGTGTGTATGAGTGTATGTGCACTCACCCCATCGTAGTATTTACTGGCGTACCGGTAGAGCTGGTGAAGAGCCACTTGTGTGTTCAGTTTATCTGTGTGTGCCTTAAAAAACAAACAAAAATCAACACCAGTCTCTTCATTTCCCATAAAAATCACAGAAATCCCATCACACACTCACCCGTGACACTTCAGCCAGATGTGTGTTCATTTCCTGGTCACTGACTGACACCATCTGCCGGATTCCTTTATAGTAGCTGTGGAGAAACAGAGCAAACATCTGATAAACACTGACATGTAAAGCAACAAACCATGTTTACTTTGGGACATTTAGGGGTTGGTAAATCATAAATAACTATTTAAAAAGGGCTGAATATACTGCTGCACTCAAGTATGTGTTATTAACTTTAAGTGTCTCACACAAAAGATAATCATGAATAAAACTAGTTCCACCTCAGAATCGCTCATTGTAGCCGCTCTGGGACATAATCACAACTTTGATTCCCGGCGGACTTATGAAAACCTGTCGCACCGACTTGCCGAGATATTGCATAATGCTAGTCAATCATCATGTTGAGAAAGTTCTCGCCATTTTTGTGCACAACACGCATCAGACAGCCTGTAAACCATATGTGGGCGTTCGGCTGGAGGCTGAGACTGCGCAACGCTGGAGCACTTACTCGTCTACCATCCTTTTGTAGGTGGAGATCTCCTTTGCATAGAGTAATTTGTTGCTGGGAGAATCCTGGAGGCAAGAGAGAGAGAGAGAGAGTCGATAAATAATGTGTTTCTGGTCTTTGTGTGTCTGTGGCTGATTCTCAAACACTTACCCGACTGAGTTTGTGTTCTGATTTTGTGCAGGCGTCCATGAAGGTCTGAGCGATGACAGACAGAGAGGCGTCCACGACCTCGCTCACGTGCACGTCGAAAATGAAGTGCGGGTTCTTCAGAATGTTCACCCAGAAACGCAGCGGCAAACTGCAGCGAGAAGTGTTAGTATTAAAGGGGCTGTTAATATGCAAGTAATACTTCATCTATGACAGTCAAGGTTCCTTGCACCAAACATTATTTACTCAATTAGTTTCAGCAGCCTTGGTCTGCAAGCAATATATATATATATAAATTAATATTTTATTAAATATGCATATAAATATTAGAATTTGTATGTGTATATATATATATATATATATATATATATACACACACGCATTCAAATTCTGTTGCATATATATATATATATATATATATATATATATATATGGATGGATGGATGAATGAATACATAGAGGTGTCAAATCAATTAATCCCTTATTAGTGCTAATTACGATGGAAAAAAACATGTTTTAAATGCTACACACACATGAGGGAAATTATATGCTTTATTTTTCTATAATACATTATGTATCATTTCAGTCTGAACTTTTTTGTCCCTCTCTCTGCCATATATGGAGTTGTTCTTTTATCTCTATCTCTACATCACCACACCCTATTAGGGGGAAGGGCTATTAGTATAAGAATGGCCTGTCGTCTTTGTTTCCTTTGAGAACTGCATTCTGAATAAACCAGATTTGATTTTACTCGTGTGGTTCATTGAGCTGCGGTCTCCCGAGATCTCGTTAACATCCAGTTGCTGAGTAGACACTGAAAACCAACAACACTGTAGAGCGGTTTCTAGCAACACACACACACACACACACACACAAGGATTCCTGTGATATAAAATAAAATGTGGTTTTATGAGTTCTTACCTTCGAGACAGACGATACAGTAGCTTACATAAATAATGCAAACACAATACGCAAGACTCGTGGGAGATGCGTATGAAAGTCAAGTATGGCAACCATGCCAAAAAGAAACAAGCGCAAAACTGATGTTTGTGCGCACGTAAATTACATCCGTGAGCGGATAACAGATCTACACGCGAAAAAACAGGAGCCCGTGAGCTCACACGACATCTCCGAACATTCCCCACACACATGCTCGATCATCTCTCGACTGCTGTTTTTGCTCGCTCGAACACTTTTATTTTAGTCGACGGACACGTGAAGTGAATGAGTGAGGGCGTGGGCTTCGAACACCTGTAAGCTGCTCGTATCTCAAATATTTACTCGTATCTCAAAGCAAAAAATTTGCTCGAAGGCTTGCTCGTATCTCGGAATACTCGTATGTCGGGACGCTCATATCTCAAGGCATTATATATATATATATATACACACATATATACACACACAATATTTATACAGAATTTTATGCAATTACTCGATTTGTACAGCACTAATCTATCTAGTAAATACAGTATATAAACATTATTATAGTTTATAGTTATACAGTTGTTTTGAGTTTTTATAGGTTCTAGTATGTGGTTGCTTAGTAGTTTTGTTTTAGTGCACAGTTATGCTGTTGCAAGGGTGTTGTGAGTCTAACTGTTTGCAAAGGTGTTTAGTGTTTTTAGTGCATTGCTGCGCGGTTGCGATGGCTCGGGTCCCTCCTTCAATGCAAGCGTATGGATCGGCATTTTATCATCCACCAAAAACCACTTAGTAAAGTAACAGCACACCTCTCTCATCAATGATTTGTGAAATCATTCATGTCAAACATGTTTAATAATCACGGTCAGGGGTTTGGTTTGAATCTCTAACCCTCCGCGTGAGCAACAGTGATGCTCTCCTTAGCAAACACCGCTAATTATCTATTTAATCCATTTGATACCAAGTCTTTCCTGCAATTGGAGCGTAAACTCAGTACAGAGGAAATAATTCACTCAATCCGCCCCTCAATACTCGTGCTGTCGGAGCATGAACACGGACAGACGGCTCTGGAATTTCAAACAGGTTATTAAACAGCTCTGGCTTTGGTTTCCTGTGAGTCGGTTTAGAAAAAAGAAGAAGAGAAGCTCATTCAGATGACTGATTTTGGAATACATATTGGCTAGTTGCATCTCTGCGGAGAAGAGCAGAGAGAGAGAAAAAAACAAAAGGTTTATAATAACAGAACAATTAAATTAACCAGGGACATAATTAAGGTGTTTGTTTGGCTGTGAGCGGTTTTAGATTTAATAGAATGGCTGGTGAAGCTGCTGGAGTGATGATATTGCTCGTCACATTTATTCACATCTCGGCGGCAGCTGTCAATCACGCCGCATCCGCCGCAGCACATCAGCCGGAATAAATGAATGCGGCGCTGACATTAGCATATGCCGAGCGTCTCCGGAGAGAAACGGCAATCAGAGAGCAGAGACGCCCGCTGCGACTAGCACAACGCAAACACACACACACACTTTCCCACCTGTTGGTCTTCCAGATGTGTATGGTTTCCTCGTCTACGTTCTCGTGTTTTAAGGCTTGCTCATCCAGGAAGTCGAAAAAGTATTTAACCGCCGGCGGGACGGTGGTGCCAGAACAGAGCACACTGCGAAAGAAATCGTCCACAAACTGCTGCAGCGTACCCTGAAAACACACACAGACGAGCTCATTAGAGTTCAGTGATTAGAAATGAGCGCGGCCTTTTTTTAGGATCAAGCGTAAAGGTTTGTACTGACTGACAGGTGTCACTAAAATTGTCTCTACCTGTCCTGGACTCTAAAAAGCAGAAAAAGTCAAGATCTATATATGATGCCGTGAACCTCGTAAAACCTAATTAAACCTATTATTATTTCTGAAATTTTTTGACGTTTAAGTACTTTTTTAATGTACAGTAATACCTCGGTTTACGAGTTTAATTAGTTCCAAGAGCGAGCTCGTAAACCAAAATGCTCGTACACCAAAACAAATGTCCCCATAAGAATGCACAAAAAATCAATTAATTCGTTCCACATGACCAGAAATGCCCATTTTAAATATTGTTTTGGTTTTACCCTATTAATTGCAGTTAAACTTGTAACCACTAAGATCTCATATAAATACTAATTAATAATTGACAATTAAACTCTAAAAATACTTGACAATTTACTGTAATGCACTTCAGGTTTGAGCAGCCTGCTTGGAGGAGAGAGAGGAGGGGGGAGCGGGGAAAGCAAGGATGAAAGCAAATGAGTGAATTTATTATAATAGTGCAGAAAACAAACAAAGTGATAATCCAGAGTTAAAGTCGTGGAACATGGGAGCCGCGAACGAATGAATTCATGGGAGCTGCGAACGAAGGAACCCGCGGGAGCCGCAAACGAACGAATTCGCCGGAGCCGCGAACGAAAACTTCTGTAAATCACTTATAAAAGTATTACTGTGGTGAACGATGCAGCCAATGAATGAGTTAAGGGGTTATAAAGGGGTTTGAACCTCCTGACTGTGTTATGAGAGGCTGTCATTAGGATATTTCATGTAAAAATGCGCACAAGGATGCAGAGCGTTAGGACTTTTTCCACACAAAACTGCGCATGGGTGATTTTTTTCTCGTACACCGAAACAATGCTCGTACACCGATTCAACCCTCCATGCTCGCACACCGATTTGCTCGTATACCAAGTCGCTCGTAAACCGAGGTATTACTGTACTTTGTATATATGTATATAATAGTTTTTTTTAACCCTTTACATTTTTTAACTAAGAAAAAAAAAAAGAGTTTGCTCAAAGATTACTCTAAGTTTTTTTGACAGTCAAGCATAAAATGCTTGTAAAAACTGACAGATATCACTAAAATTGCCTTTAAAAAGTAAAAAAAGTAAACAAACTTTGTAAAACGCTTTTAAACGTAATTTTGTTTTATTTATAATAGTTTATTATGATATTATAGTGTTAATTATTATAATATTATAACTTTTTTATGTACTTTGTATATAAACCTATACATTAGTATATGTGGTGTTTCCATGTCATATAAATGTAAAATTAAGTGAGTTCCAAACAACATTAAATATTTTACGTTAAATAAAACAAAGGGTTTGAAAATCACTGTAATTCTGCTTCTCTCAAAAATAAATCAAATGATATTGTATAAACTTAATTATTAAAATTAAATAAAAATAAATGTCATAAATATTTATATACATAAAAAATATGTTTTTAGGTTTTAAGTAAATAGTTTGAGGTCTGACAATGCACAAAGTTACACTATCCAACCTGAGCCCTGAAAAAGAACAGATATCTTCGCATAAGAAAAGCAGGGAAACGTCTCATTTATTCCCACGTCAGGCTGCCGGGTCACTGACAGCCACACACGGCTGTTTTCACGCTTTGATCGGCCTGACGGGTGAAGTTACACGCTCACTCCGGTGTTTCTCATCTCCACTGCGGCTTCTTCCTGTCGGCACTGACAGCTTTACGTGCCGCAGAATTACTTCTGTACAAGGTGAAAGACGCGTGAGGTAATTAGCCTCTCTAATCGCCCAATTTACGACGAACGGCCTCCGACACGAGGACAAGCGAGCAACTAATCAAACAGAATTAGATGAGTTAAGAGAACATGTGAGCACTCGGAGTAATTCCTGGAGGTTATAATAATTATATAACACATTAAATACTGCTGTAGAATTGGACTGTTCGTCACAAACATTAAATCAAAACTCATTATGCACAGCAAAAATCATTTCTTAATTAGTAGATGGATTTTTAATTGAGAATATGTATCATACAAAATACACTTGCCAGTTTTTAATTCTGTCAGATGCTCAATGATGTAAGAATAAAAAACGTGTTCTTTGCAAATTCTTTGAAAATAAGTAAAAAAATAAAAATAAATGATTATCAAATTAAAATGTATAAATAAATCATTTTTAAACTGTGTGTATATATATATATATATATATATATATATATATATATACATACATATATATATATATATATATGTATATATATATATATATATATATATATATATATATATATATATACATATATATATATATACATATATATATATATATATATATATATATATATATATATATATATATATATATATATATATATATATATATATATATATATATATATATATAAATAAAACATATTGTTTTAAATAGTTATATAATACATATATATAAAAATGTAAAATCAAAATATGTACTGAATATTTTAATAAATAATATATTATATATATATATATATTTACATGTATTTAAAAAAATAAAATAATAATAAATGATCAACTAATTAATTAAAATATTTAAATAAATATTTTTTAAACTTACAAATAATTAGGTTGAGTTTAAATGAAGTTATTATGCAGCGTTGATTTGAACTGTTTGATTTGAAGTGTTTTAAATATTTTAAAGTTTAAATATTTGTTGCTGAAAAACGAGGCACAAAACATATTTCCTATCCAAGTAACTAAATATAAAAATGACCCAATCATTTAAAACCCTACATTTCACAATCCAATCAAACCTACCCTAGATTATTTCCTGAACAATGATGGAAATGAAATGTGATTTTCTTGTAGAATGAGAGTGAGTGAAAGTGAGATGCGGTCAGTACCTTGACGGAGAGCAGTCGGGTGAGATATATCTCTGTGATGGCTTTGGTCATGGATTTGTCCTTTATACTGCCTCTTTTGGACTTCATCTCATCCAGCTCATCCGCCGGTCGCACCAGGTGAAAAACTTTATCGTCATCCAGCAGGGCGTTTCCTGTGAGTTTGGGTGAAGAGAGTGAGACGCGAGTGTATAAGTGACGTTTGCATCTGAGCGTCAGAGGAAGTTAGACGGTGAACTTCAACTCACTCTCTTCATGGTTATCGTGATTTTGGTCGTATGACTGCTGTGTGTGCAGAACCCTGGACAGGACCACTGATGCATTATCACGCACCTAAAACACACACACACACACACACACACACACACACACAAAAGAAAGCAGTGTCACTTTTAGAAATGAAAAACAACACTCACATCTTTGCTGAAATAAATATAAAACAAATTGATTTTACATTTTTATAATATAATATTTACTTATATATTATGCATATACATATATACATTATGTATTTTTATATGCATAATATGTGTATATATGTATATATATATATATATATTTTTTTTTTACAATCATTTTACTAAAACATTTATTTGTTATAACTAATTCATTATGAATTAAAATGATTACAAATTTATTATAATTGTCATTATTTCGACTTAGTAAGTCATAATTTCGACTTACGCATGTCATAATTTCGAGTTTCCAAGCACGATTTTTTTTTCTTATGTGGCGGAAATGGGCTTCCATAATTTATCTAGTATGCAGTTTTAAAATAAAATATATATATATTTACAATAATTGTATTATACATATTATTTATGTGTGTGTGTGTATATATATGCAGCATCTATTTACAATTTATAATTTCAAATTAGTTCGAAAACAACACTCATGTCAAATAAAACAAAGCATCATCGCTCACGTTATAATGTGCCAGCGTATTGATCCGTCTCCACCTGCCCTCCTTCTGTGACGTCACGTCTAGATCTGACAGGATCTGTCCCGTGGAGCCGGGCCGCCATTCTGAGCAAGAGCGCAAAACACACAACCATGAAGAAAGTGTATGTGAGATCATCAGTGAAATCATAAGTGAGTACGCACTCACCGAGGGTGACGCTGTCTACTTTGGGTCTCTGCGAGTGCGGCAGGTTTTTGTACACCTGCTCGATGATCTTCTCCTTCACCTGAGAGATCGTGTCACAGTTCAGCACCTTCACTGGGGTGATGTCAGGCCCCTCGCCCTGAACCAGCACCTGCAGCGTCTGGAGCAGAGAGCAAACGCATCACACACAGCCTGCATGAACACTACCAATGCTATGAAGCAACAAGATCAATTTTCCATCTTCACCATCTTCAATTACGTGAAAATAAAGTGCCGGTGACATATTTTACATCCAAAGTAATATACATAGATTTTATTATATACATTATAAACTATAAGATATGTATATAAACTTATTACAAATATATTTCTATATTTATTTCTGTATTTCTCATCACAAATTGACAATTTCTAAATAAATGTTGCTTTGTGTGTATATGTATATATATATATATATATATATATACACACACACACACATACACACAAAACATTTATTTTAATATTATTATTATGTAAATTTGTAATAAGAAATACATTTAGAAATGTAGACATACATTTGTATTAAGTTTATATACATATCTCATAATTTATAATAAATGTATATAATAAAATCTATTTATATATATATATACACATATACATATATTGTTTTATACATATATTTAAAATAAAAAATATTTTTTTATATATATATATATATATATATATATATATATATATATATATATATATATATATATATATATATATATATATATATTTATATGTATTTTTTACAACACATAATTATATATATATATACTAATAATAAAATATACGTAAATGTAATACATGTATATATTTTATTATGTAAATGTATTATAAAAATATAAATGATTGTATAATAAAATATATACATGTATTACATTTATATTTTATTATTACATTACTCAAATTTATTTCAGTTTGGCAATATTTCTAATTTGCATTTACCGTAAGTAATTTTTTTACATCTAATATTTGTTTTAGTTTTTCAGCTTTATTTCAATGACAGAGAATGATTTAGTTGTAGTATTAGTATTTAGTTAACAATAACAACACTGTTCAGGAAGGAATGTGAAAGACACACACCAGCACAACGTACTCCACATCATCTCCGAGAAGGCCGGTGTCGTTCAGCGTGTATTTGGCTTTCTTAACCTGCGCGTCCACCGGCCCCTTTTCAATCTGGTGCTTTATGGCCCTGAAGAGTTTGTAGAGCGGTTCTCCGGCGCTGTCCTGAACAAACACAAGCGCTTTAACACAGCCTGCTTTTATCCATTACCCGCAGACGACACGGATGTATCGTCACTCCACCTGTAAATCAGCTCTGGCTTTGAAGAATTTCACTGACTGAAGTGCTGATTCATGCAGATGAAGAACAGAAGCTGCTTCATTAAACACCATTATCATCATCATCAGTCACACTCATGAATATTAAAGCTTTACTGAAACAGGACGAATACAAACCAAACCGTTCAAGTCATACAACCCATTTAATGTTATATGAAATAAAAAATATAACTAAAAAGCGCAGAGGGTAACTACACCATTTGAGCAGGAAAAGCATGTTTTTCATTATAAGTATATACATAAACTGCATGTTTATATCCCACAATTCCTGTAACTGCGATTTTACATCTCAAAATTTCGATTATTCTCGCAATTGCTAGTTTATATTGCACAATTCAGATTTTTTTTTCGGATTTGTGAGTTTGTATCTCACAATTGTGAAGTTCTTTCTTACAATTACACATGTATATCTCACAATTCTGACGTTTGCTTGCAATTGCAAGTTTATATCTCGCAATTTTTTCTCAGAATTGTGAGATATGTCTGAATGTCAATATATAAACTCTCAATTGCAAGGGGAAAACAAGCATCTGAATTTTTATTTAACTTTTTTTGTTCTGTGTTAATAATGTATTGTGTATGTATTCCTAATGTATTGTGAAATGAAATATGAGTGAATCTTTATGAATGTGCATCCTCTTTCAAACTATTTTTACCTTTAAGTACTGATAGAGACAGATGGACATCCAGTTACTCAGCATCCTTTCCACCACTGTCTCAGACCTGCGGAAACACACACGCGCGCACAGAGACACACACACGCACAGAGACACACACACGCACAGAGACACACACACGCACAGAGACACACACACGCACAGAGACACACACACACACAGAGACACACACACACAGAGACACACACACACAGAGACACACACACACAGAGACACACACACACAGAGACACACACACACAGAGACACACACACACACAGATACACACACACACACAGAGAGACACACACACAGAGACACACACACACACAGAAACACACACACACAGAGACACACACACACACAGAGACACACACACACACAGAGACACACACACACACAGAGACACACACACAGAGATACACACACACACAGAGATACACACACACACACACACACACGCATGCATGCACATTATTT
Source organism: Rhodeus uyekii (assembly GCA_037043235.1). Classification (NCBI taxonomy): domain Eukaryota; kingdom Metazoa; phylum Chordata; class Actinopteri; order Cypriniformes; family Acheilognathidae; genus Rhodeus; species Rhodeus uyekii. Next base: position 1,815,797 of record JAWRVZ010000066.1, read on the forward strand.
CTATAACAAAACAGACAGTTCCAGCTCTGAAATCTCGGTCCACTTTGAAGCCGTTTTTCAGTCTGACCTGTCAGTGAAACACTTTAACATCAGGCAAGCTGCTGATCAGCCTTCAGTCAGGCTAATGAACTCGATTACATGACAGAAGAATTGCATTCTGATTACTATGAAATATTACCATAGTTACTTATTGAACACTGATGTGTTTATTATGTTGCGGTTGCTGCCTTTTAATGAAAGCAATAAGCCACTTGAGGCCGTACATAACAGTGATTTTAAGTGCTTTCTGCTTCAACAACACTCCTTAACTGTGGTAAGATCAGTGTAACGCACAGCCTCGAGTGGCTTGCTGCTTTAATGAACACTTGTACACTAAACCGAGTCAATCACAAACAATGATAATTAGCATCAGCACCCAACTATGACAATCAAACAAGGCATGTGCAAGGCTTTAGTGTCTTTGGCACAGTGAGGTTTGTTTTTGTTCTTGCAGAAGCAAATACAGTGGAGTCCGGTTATGTCGACGGCCTCGGCGGTTGCAAAAAAGCGTCAAGATAACCGATGATCGAGAAAACCAACAGCCAATATGTCGATTTATTTGATGAAGCGATCGGCATGCTATAAAATGTACATACACTGTATATGTTTGCTAACAACAGAAGGCATATGTGCAGCAACTAACAGCAGAGATTGTAACAGCTACTTTATGTTTATGTTGGGAATATACCTTTAAAACTGCGTATGTTGTGTGCAGCTGTTCTGGTGTGAGCGCGTGCGGGGAGGAGAGTGTGTTTGAGTGAGGAGAGATGGCCGCTCTACCGCTTAGATTATATAGCATAATCTACTGTTTCTATTTTCCTTCTTTTATTTGTGAGGTTTGTCAGAGTGTTTTCTTTTTCCTGGTTTGTACTTACATGTTTGAGAAGAGTGTGAAACCCATCTATAAAGCTCGTGTGACCAGTTTATTTAACATCTGGGCAGTCATCAACCACTCTGACAGCCAGTACAAGATTCACCAGTATACGATAAAAACCACCTTCGATTCTCGATACAAACCTTTAATTATATTCTCCAACATTGCAAACACAATGATCGCTCAGAGTGTAAAAACGGGCACAACACACACGTAAACACATTTGCTCATAACACAGTCATTTCGCTCGGACACAGTTCTGAAAGTATTGCACACGCGGTTAATATGGTTTCTTTATAAACTCTAAAATGCTTTGTTGCTTTTTGCCTTTAACGGTCTGCTTGAAAACAAATGCTTCTAAGCTTCTATCAGTAATGACGTCTTTGTCGATGTCAATGTAATCTGGGAACTCCTGGACGGTGAAGGCGAACTCATGTGCCTCCTCTTCCAAGATGGCATCGGCCAGGCTTGATTTTTGCGCGAGTTGTTCTGCGGCTGCACTGCAATGCGCCGCAAGAGTGAGTGAAGCGTCATCGGAGTGAGTGATACAGATTGATGCACGTGCAACGTGAACTCGGTACTATCATTAGTCACGGGGATCCAGATAACGGATGTAAAGTGGCGACTTGGTCCCTCTTTTGTGCTCGAGATATTAGGGTTCGGCGACATAAAAGAATCGACATAACCCATAATAAAATGCTAAGTTCCACTTCAAAAACGTCGACTTAATCGGGTTGGCGAGTTAACCGAGGTCGAGATAAGTGAACTCCACTGTAATATATGGTATCTCTTTATGGTGTTTTGGTAGTTGCGCATCTGTCAATGGAGGGACAGAAATCTCTCACATTCCATCAAAAAGATCATCATTTGTGTTCTGAAGACAACCGGAAGTTTTATGGGTTTTGAACGATATGAGGGCGAGTAAATAATGCCATTTTTAGGTGAACGATCCCTTTAATTATACCCTTTCATCCTTACTTCCAGTAGTTGCGTAACGTCAGCCAATCAGAATGCAGATCTGAGTAATTCTGTGCAATACGCATCAGACGGTAGTGTAGCGGGTCAGACGTCGTCTCACCTGCGCAGCAGCAGTTTAGGATTCTTGCTGTGAACGTAATCCTCCATGAGCCCCAGCAGAAGAGTCCGCATGATGTCTGTGTAATACTCCAGTTTCCCGTGGAGCGCTACGGTCAGCAGAGACGCGAAATACACTTTAGCCCTGGCGTTAAAGTCCGGACGGCCCTCCAGCGTTCTGATAAACTTCACACACACACCCAGAGATTTCAGTTAACAAACAAGCAACTTTCCTGTATGATTTAAATCTTAAACGAGCATCTTGTTGTACTCTAATGATTGTTATGTTTAATACTCTCTGGTTATGATTGACTCTTGTGTCGTTTGTAGCCATATAAACACTGGGAAGATAATTACAGGGCAGTCTTAAAACACTGACGGTGTGGTTGTTTATGCGCATACATGTGTGTCATTAGATGTAAATGTTTAATTGTGTTTGGGCCATGAATATAAAAGACTTTAATGAGAGCGCTGGAGCTGATTGAGTCCTCCGGGGCCCTTTTAGTGTCATTTGGTATAATTGAGCGAATGTCTGTGTGATGTCTATAGAGCTCCATCACTGATGCATGTGTTTGTCTGAGAAACCCCTGACAATTATCGGCAAATATTAATTTAGTGACCTTTCTCGCTAGTAACTGTTCAAAATGAGTAGGTGAAGCGCTGTAGATGTTTAGAAATGAATCATAATTACAGTGTGTTTGTGTGTGTGTTTCATACATTGATGAGGAAGGTTTTGCTGTTGAGCAGGTTGGAGAACTGGTTCAGCGCTTGGGTGACCGTTGCCCTGCGGGATTCTGGGATGTCCAGTTTGCCGGTGATCATGACGTCATTAGCGCCATCCTTCGAGGGCAGGAAGAAGACACGATCCGTGTAGGTCTTGTAGTCCAGGAACGGGATCCGGCCCTCGCTTATGTCATTAGTGTGGTCCTCCATTTCAATCATTAGATCTGAGCGGGAAATGACACAGAGTTTCAAAATCAACACTTCAAATCCAGGTGAAAGTATTCAATCAGATTTGAACTCAGAATTGTGTTTTAATCTGAACGTGAGAAAATCTCACTACAATATGAAATTCCTAATTTTGGTCAAAATCAGAGGCAATGTTGCAAATAGTATAGATAAACTAGATTAATTTATCCATGTGGATGGATAGATAAAAAGTTGACAGATTAAAAAAATAAAAATAAATAGGTGGAATTATAAATATACAATAGATTAATTGATACATAAATAGATAAACAGTTGATATGCAATTTAAAAAAAATTATCAATATACAAATAAATAAATAGGTGGAAGTATAAATAAACAATAATTTATAAATAAATAGTTGGATAGAAACAGTTGATAGATAAATAAAAAATAAATAGGTAAAAGGAAAGATAAATAATAGATTAATTGATAAATAAATGGATGAACCAATAGATAAATGGTTGACAGAAATAAATAAAACAATTAGGTGGCTGGATGGATAAACAATTGATTAATTGATAAATAAATAGATAAACAATTGATACGCAATAAAAAGATAAATAAATTTAAAACAAATGAATAGGTGGAAGTATAAATAAACAATAGTCTAATTTATACATAAATAGTTGGATAGAAACAGTTGATAGATAAATACAAAAACTAAAAATAAATATGTGGCTGTATAGAGAAATGCCTGATAAATAAATAAAAATAAATATGTGAAAGGAAAGATAAACAATAGATTAGTTGATAAATAAATGGATGAATGAATAGATAAAGAGTTGATATAAAATAAATACAAATAAAAATAAATAGATAAATGGTTGACAAATAAAAAAAATAGGTGGCAGGATGGATAAACAATTGATTAATTGATAAATAAATAAATAGGTGTAAGGAATATAGCTAAATAAAATTAATTGACGATTTAAGCTTTTTTCTATCTTAAATCATCTGTTGCCCTGTTAACCCCCCCCCCCCGTTGCCATTGTGACGGGATTATGCGTGTATGCGTGACCTGTAAACTCCTTTTTGCAGCGGTCACGAACACTCTCTTCCAGATTCTCCAGCTGATGCTTCACTTTCTCATACTCTCGTTCTGCCTGCTGGCTCTTCCTCCTACACAGAGATGATCAGATGAATTCATGAATTCATTATATAAAACATTCACTCAGATGAACACCTCAAGGGCATTGTGGGAAGTGCAGTTGTTCTCTTTAACCTGTAGCAGACGACGGAGATGGCGATAATCAGCAGCATGGGAACGACCACCGCAGGGATGATGATGGGCAACGGGAGATTATACTTCCTCTCGTACCGAACAGAGCCGACCACCCACTCGCCATTGCCAAACTTAATCTGAGAGAGAGAGAGAGAGAGAGAGAGAGAGGCTGTATTATGGATGGATGAATGAATGAACAGATAAATAGGTGGTTGGGTGAGTGAATAGATAAATGAAAGTAGATAACAGATAAATGAATGGATGGACAGATAAATAAATGAATAAGTAAATGGATGGAAATAAACAGCTCTAAATTAATACAAATATATAAATTGGATGGACGGACGGACGGATGGATGAATATATGGCTAGAAGGATGGATGGATGGATGAATATGTGGCTGGAAGGATATGAGAGTCTGTTGGTGGAAGGATGGATGGATGGATGAATACGTGGCTAGAAGGACGGACGGATGGATAGATAGATACAAATATATTTAAAAAAATTATATTTAATAACAACCATGTATAAGAAATAGATAGAAACAAAAAATAGGTGGACGATGAATGGATGGATGGATGGATGGATGGGTGAATGTGAGGCTGAAAGTCAGAGGAAGGATGTATAGATGGATAAATATGTGGTTGGTTGGAAGGATGGATGGATGAATATGTGGTTGGAAGGATGATGAATGGATGGATGGATGAATATGTGGTTGGAAGGATGATGAATGGATGGATTGATGAATATGTGGTTGGAAGGATGATGAATGGATGGATGGATGAATATGTGGTTGGAAGGATGATGAATGGATGTATTGATGAATATGTGGTTGGAAGGATGATGAATGGATGGATGGATGAATATGTGGTTGGAAGGATGATGAATGGATGGATGGATGAATATGTGGTTGGAAGGATGATGAATGGATGGATTGATGAATATGTGGTTGGAAGGATGATGAATGGATGGATGGATGAATATGTGGTTGGAAGGATGATGAATGGATGTATTGATGAATATGTGGTTGGAAGGATGATGAATGGATGGATGGATGAATATGTGGTTGGAAGGATGAATGGATGGATGGATGAATATGTGGTTGGAAGGATGATGAATGGATGGATGGATGAATATGTGGTTGGAAGGATGATGAATGGATGGATTGATGAATATGTGGTTGGAAGGATGATGAATGGATGGATGGATGAATATGTGGTTGGAAGGATGATGAATGGATGGATTGATGAATATGTGGTTGGAAGGATGATGAATGGATGGATGGATGAATATGTGGTTGGAAGGATGATGAATGGATGTATTGATGAATATGTGGTTGGAAGGATGATGAATGGATGGATGGATGAATATGTGGTTGGAAGGATGAATGGATGGATGGATGAATATGTGGTTGGAAGGATGATGAATGGATGGATGGATGAATATGTGGTTGGAAGGATGATGAATGGATGGATGGATGAATATGTGGTTGGAAGGATGATGAATGGATGGATGGATGAATATGTGGTTGGAAGGATGATGAATGGATGGATGGATGAATATGTGGTTGGAAGGATGATGAATGGTTGTATTGATGAATATGTGGTTGGAAGGATGATGAATGGATGGATGGATGAATATGTGGTTGGAAGGATGATGAATGGATGGATGGATGATGAATGGATGGATGGATGAATATGTGGTTGGAAGGATGATGAATGGATGGATGGATGATGAATGGATGGATGGATGAATATGTGGTTGGAAGGATGATGAATGGATGGATGGATGAATATGTGGTTGGAAGGATGGATGATGGATGAATATGTGGTTGGAAGGATGATGAATGGATGGATGAATATGTGGCTGGAAGGACAGAAGGACGGATGAATGGATGAATATGTGGACAGAATGACAGATGGATGGGTGAATGGATGGATGAATATGTGGCTGGAAGGACGGAAGGATGGATGGATGTATGTATGGATGAAGGTGTATGGATCTCTCACCAGCAGGTCCAGCGGGTCGGAGCCGGTGTCTCTCCTCTGTCTCTTGGATCGGGCTCTGGGTGAGGTGGAGGGCGGGTCCAGGAACAGCTTATCGTCCTGCAGCGTGTTGACGGTACACGCAACATCCCCCACAAACGCCTCCGCCTCCTTCGCCGTCATCGCTTTGGAGAAACCGCGCCCCTGAGACACACCAGAAGCACGTTTACCACGTTTACCAGCGCGACAAACCCGCGTCTGACTCACACTCAGAGCGCACACTCACGGTGACGATGATCATGCTGTTTTCAGTGATGACGGTCTTGCTGAGCCGGTCGAACACCGGGTCGGGGTGATACTCGAACGGCGTCAGCTCCGTCTGGATGTTATCCAGCTGCACGTACGTCCGGAAGAACTGAGACTCGTTGACCGCAGGGGACTTGAACTCGATCACAGTGTCGTTTTTCTGCTTGAAGACCTGGACAAACTGAGAGAGAGATTGAGATTAAGTCACTTCTGTACATGAAACTAAACCAAATCTCCTCCGTTTTCCGACTCTTTTCCCAGCAGCCTTTGCAAACACGTGGACCGAAAGCCCTCAGACAGCAAAACCGTAGAGGAACAGATTTCACTGCTGCTGGGAAATCTATTGATATTCTGAGGGGGAGCAGCAAAAGTCCCAAAAAGTGGGGGCGGAAAATCTGTTAGATAGACAGATGGAGAAAGAGCGATAGAAGCAGTGAGAACGCTTGAGAAAGGTCTGGAGTACAAAAGCTGCTCCTCAGATAAGGGAGATGAAATGAAGCGTTCATCAAGTTTTTCATTAGATAAACGCTCGTTTAATCTCGGTCTCGAGCGCTTCTGATCAGAGCAGCTCTCGTCGTTTCAATCAGAAGCCGAGCGACTCATGCAAGACGGAAGCCCAGCAGTGAGAAGAACGCTTGATGCGAAAAACAAACAGAGAGTGGCAATTCCCTTGAGAGCTTGTGAAGGATTCTGGCACTCACCTCTTCTGAGACGCCTTGTTCGGACCATTCTCCAGCGGACGCCACCACCCTGATAGCAGCTTTCTGGACCAGGTCAAATCCGGAACCGACCACCAGGATTTTTCTGCCTCCACTGAAATATACACAATCATTTTATTTTATACCAAGTTTGAGGCTACACTGCTGAAGGGCAGGAGCATATACATATAATAAAAATAGTAATAAATATAAATATAATAAATAGTATAAAATAAGCCTTATTATATATTATTATTAACTAAATTATTATTATAAATGTTTTACATAACGTTGTGCATCTCTCTCATCTCTCTATATAAAATCAATTAAATAAACAAAAAACTGTATATAAAATATCTATCTTTATATTTAAGTTAATAATCCATATTCTATAGAATATGCACAAAATATACAGTATATATATATATATATATATATATATATAGAGAGAGAGAGAGAGAGAGATTTAAATGTGTAAAGTTAATATGAAAAAGAATACATAATTTATTATACAAGTTAAAACATTTTATTATAAATATACAACACTTTATAAATACTATATATATATATATATATATATATATATATATATATATATATATATATATATATATATATATATATATATATATATATATATATATATATATATATATATTATACTATATAGAAATATTATATACATTTTACAGTTAATTATACATAAAAATATATCATTATATATATAAGATAATGCACAAAATAATAATAAACTAATAAAACACATTGTCAATATAATGTCTTTTTATGGTGTTTAACAAGACAATATATTATGATACAGTCAATGAATATATATATAATTTAGTTTATTTCCCTTCGCCTTGATTTAAATTTTAAGTTTTTGTAATTTTCATTTTCATTTATTACTAAATAACTATAAATATGACTAAATAACGAATATATATATATTATATATATATATAAACCTAAATTAAATTAAATATTAAATATCCTTATCTAAATAATGTCTTAAATCTTTCCTCCTACAACATTCAAAAGCAATGCTTTTATCGCATGTTTCTGCTGCTTTTTTGCCTGTGTTTTGATCTGGAGATTCAGTAGTTTTTCAGTAGTTCTGTAATAGTAGTGAAAACACAGAAAGCCAGAAAGGCTCTTTTAATGGCGGGGAAAGAGTTAATAAAAAGCAGCAAATGAGGGTAATGATGTAAGAATGGGCAATATTGGAAGGATATCTGGCAAACAGAACTGACCAGATGAAGCTGCTCCTGGGCTGATGGTCAGACACATAGGGGTTGTTGGAGAACTGAAAGGCTGTCTTGATGCTAGTTGTGGTGATTTTGCCGTATTGAACTCTGACGTCGAGGCGAGCTGACGGAACCGTATCGCCCAGATACTCCGACAATTTACAGGTGATCTGATCTCCAAAGCTCTCACTAACAGAGAGGAAGACGGGGAAAAAAAACATGAAAAATGGCAAATCTAATGGAAAAGACAGAAACTAAATTTCCCATGATGCACTCACACTCTGCATTGCACGTCGCCCGCGAAGATCTGAAGGTCTTCTTTTGAAGCCGTGTTCAGGCCCGTCCCAGTAATGGTCAGGATGGTTCCTCCTGCTTTAGGACCTTTATTAGGAGACACGTTGAGTGCCACGGGGTCCTACAGAGACAAAGATCATATTTAGGGGCCGTTTACACAACACCGTTTTCACCTAATATGCATTTTGGCCATTCATTTACAAGACAATGGCGTTTTGGGCGCCTGTGAACGTAAATATTTTAAAACTGGTTACAAAGGGCTATGAACTCTATAAGAAACAAAAACACATTTTTGAATTGTGAGAATTGTGATTGGACGGTAATTTAGCTCTTAAAAAATACTATGACGTGACTGGCTCTTCTTGCATGACAGAGGACTCGATCTTTATGGTAAAACAACGTTATAAGTCAGGGAGACTAAAAACAGAGCTGAAATACGGGACTGTCCCAGGAAAAACAGGATATCTGTGTTTATGCTGCTCAAGATACTGACTTTATTAATGCTTCTCCAGCAAAGTGATGATTTATGCTTATGCATAGATGAATGTGTAGTTGGTTAATGCTTCTTTACAAAGTGACATCGCCAACTACAGGCCAGGCATGGGTAATTTTCATTAATAATATAATCATAATAAATATATAAATAGACCAAATTTAATTTTTTAACATTTCTGCATTTGGCAGATGTTTTTATCCATAACGACCTACATTGGATTTAAGAAACACATTGACATTCTAATCAGTTCTTGCTTTCCCTGGGAATCGAACCACAGCTCAACAGTAGAGAGTGGTGCTTGCAACGCCATGGTCAGGGTTCGATTCCCAGGGAAAGCAAGAACTGATTAGAATATCAATGTGTTTCTTGAATGTAATGCAAGTCGCTTTGGATAAAAGCGTCTGATAAATGCAGAAATGTGAATGTTGCAAGCGCCACTACTGTTTGAGCTACAGGAAAGTAGTGTAGTGTGTACATATATATATATATATATTTACATATTATAAACTGTAATATTGGAGTAATGATGTGCACAAAAGCTGCAAATACCCAGCAATGACACATGTTCTATGCATTACTTTTTAATTGTAATGATTACATAATCCCACGAAATGCATCTGCGCGCTGTCCGAGACCCATCAGTCTGCGGAACAAACACACACCCTCTGCGTTTCCCTGCGGGAGCGACTGAGACAGCCTATCTCCCTGAAAAACTGATGCAATCATTTCTGCTAAAGCCGTCAGCCGCTGATAATTATTACCCGTGCAGAAGCGTGTGACCAGTGACCACTCACAACGCTGTGACAAAACATCCCATCATTACACAACGGATGCAGAGAGCTCCCGTTGACTCGCAAACAGCGGCAGGCAACTGGACGGGATCTCAAGTAGAGCTTCACAGAATTAGCATGAGTGTAGTGCATGCTGGGTAATGGAGAATCGTGACTCACCCTGTACGTGAAGCGGACCGTTTTTGTGGATACACCTTTTTTTCCTCTGCCCACCTCTATTTCCACCTCTCCAGTTCTGTACAGTTTCACCGGCCCAATTTCACACACCACACTGCCACACAAACAAACACAAACAGGGTTATTTAAAAGTAAAATATACAACTGTTCAAATAAAGTTTGACCAAAGATTTGTTTTATAAGCACTTTTTTCTTATACTAGTTGAAACTCTCTTCACATCCTGATAGCAATCAATAATATAAGTGGTCTATTATTAATATTAAAACATGTACATATATCTTCTGTGGAAGCTGATGTTCATTCAAATCACTGCATTCGGTCCTGTCAATATATGCATCACACGTACATATACATACAGTGGGTGCGGAAAGTATTCGGCCAGCTCTAGGAAGGGTTCTGGTTGTGCCAATGGTCCATTTAAGGATTATGGAGGCTACTGTGCTCTTAGGAACCTTAAGTGCAGCACACATTTTTGTTGTAACCTTGGCCAATTCTGTGCCTTGCCACAATTCTGTCTCTGAGCTCTTCAGGCAGTTCCTTTGACCTCATGATTCTCATTTGCTCTGACATGGACTGTGAGCTGGAAGGTCTTATATAGACAGATGTGTGGCTTTCCTAATCCAGTCCAATCAGTATAATCAAACACAGCTGGACTCAAATGAAGGTGTAGAAGCATCTCAAGGATGGTCAGAAGAAATGGACAGCGCCTGAGTTAAATATATGAGTGTCACAGCAAAGGGTCTGAATACTTAGAACCATGTGATATTTCAGTTTTTCTTTTTTAATAAATCTGCAAAAATGTCAACGATTCTGTGTTTTTCTGTCAATATGGGGTGCTGTGTGTACATTAATGAGGGAAAAAATGAACTCAAATGA